>CM076574.1:1085577755-1085809334 GCA_034641835.2 Pinus albicaulis
CGCGACTTCTCTTATGTTATGAAACTAGATCCAAAAATAGAAGAAAAGAGAGCTCAACGCCTTAGAAATCAGCCACTTTGAGGGGGAAACCTCCAATACATTACATAAATGAACAATTCTTGGATTATACAAATGAAAAAACCTCCTTCTATATATAGGGGTCCATGGGGTCACAATATAATCCTAGCCGACCTAACAATAATAATGTAAGGGAACAATAATAAAAATATGGGGGTTACATGGATACAATAATAACAATAATGGGGGCTACACTAATAACAATAAGGGACTACACTAGTAATATGGGGACATAACATGCCCCTCTCCTTCAAAAAGTGCTCTCCTCAATGCTTGAGTAGCTCTGGATGCTTCTGTACAAAATTCTCATCCTCCCATGTAGAATCTTCAGTGGGTAAGTTCTTCCACTTGATGAGATACTTTGAAATTGATCAATTTCGTAGCTATCGAGTTCTTGTTTCCATGACTGTTTCAGGTTCTAATACGATTTTTCCTTCCTCATCAAGTTCTGGCAATATTGTTTGAACCAGAAGTTTGTCACATATAACCTTCTTTAAGCATGAAACATGGAAAACTAGATGCGCTCTCAATGAAGCAGGAAGCTCCAATTTGTATGCCATAGTACCAATCTTTTGCAACACCTTGTAAGGACCATAGTATTTTGGTGATAATTTATTATCCTTCTTAGCTTGCTTGAGGGACATTTTTTTGTATGGTTGTAGCCATAAAAATACCTAGTCTCCTACATCAAAACTTCTCTCACTGCGATGTTGATCTGCCTGTTGTTTCATTCGATTTTGTGCCAAATTGAGGTTATCCTTTAGCAGTTTGAGAAATTTTTGTTGATGCTCGATGTGATCTTCCACTACTTGCACCTTAAAATTTTCTCTTAAAGATGATGTGATGGATGGTGGATGATATCCATAAAGTGCCCTAAATGGGGTCATTTTTGCTACAGTATGGAAGGAAGTGTTATACTACCATTCAACCAGAGGTAACCACTTGACCCATTGTGTTTGTTTATCAGATACAAAACAACAAATATATCCTTCCAAACATTTTTTCACTATCTCAGTTTGACCATCAGATTGAGGATAATAAGATGAGCTATGAGCTAGTTGAGTACCCAAAAAAGAAAATAATTTCGTCCAAAAATTTCCAGTAAAAATGGGATCTCTGTCACTTACCATAATCTTTGGGTTTCCATGTAGCTTTTGAATTGTTTCCATAAATGCAGTAGAAACTGTACTTGGTTTAAATGGATGAGATAATGCGCAAAAGTGTGCAGACTTGGTAAGTCTATCAACTACCACCATGATGACACTCTTTCCTTCGGACTTAGGTAAACCTATGATAAAATCCATTGAAATCTCCTCCCAACATTGTCTTGGAATGGATAAGGTTGTAGAAGACCTGGGGTCTTAATTGTCACAACTTTATTTTGCTGGAAAACAAGACATTCTACCAAAAAATTTTGAATATTAGATTTAAGGCCATCCCAAAAAATTCTTTCTTTACCTTGTGGTAAATTTCTAAAAATCCTGAGTGTCCTCCTAAAGGAGAAGTGTGCAATTCCAAAAGAATATTTCGTTTTATTTGGGAATTATTACAAAGATATAAGCGATCTTTGTACCATAAGGAATCAGTTTTCCAACTAAATGTATTAGATGTACTAGGATCTTGCTTCAACTTTTGAATGAGTGTCCAAACTTCTTCGTCCTTCTTCCATTCATCCCTTGCTTTGGTTATCCAATCTGCTTGGATAATAGAAATTTCACAAAGCAATGCTTCCACCTCTTCATCCTTTCTTGAGAGTGCATCTGCAACAAAATTTGGCTTCCCTTTTTTGTAGATGATTTCAATTCATAACCCAACATCTTTGTGACCCATTTTTGCTTCTCTTCTAAAGATAGTCTTTGTTCCAAAAAGTGTTTAAGACTATCATGATCAGTTTTTACCTTGAAGTGCATTCCCATTTGTTGAGGAGGTCAATCCCCTCTGCGGACAGAGGCGATCCCTACTAGCCCAGAAGGGGTCTAGCAACAATCAGCAAATGCTACAGCGCAAGTTCCTAATTGCGAATAAACAGACCAATGATGGAGGCCTACCTGGAGTCCAGTGCTATGATTCGTAGAAGAGATAGCGTTCCCATTCCTCAGCCTCGGAAAATCACGATCCCCACGATCTCTGTGAATGGACACCTGCACATGCAAGAAACAACACGAATACAAGCATAAAATCCAGAATACGCAACTATATATCAGTCGGAAAGGATATAACTCATCATTATCATAAGTGAAAAACCGAGTGGAACCATAACCAGTAGTCATTCATTAATAAGCAATCGAAAGAGAGTACAACCAATGTTCTAACGCTGAGGTCTCCTTCGGAGGGGTCTCCACTCGTGCACGTCTCGGAAAGCCTGCCAGGGACAGGACAAGCCTCTCTTAGAGTCTCTCGACGATAGTCTCCTTGCACGAGTTTGGCCTTAAGGGAAAAATGAGGGCTCTTACAGCATGAAGGCTCTTGGGAATTTGAGAACTTGGAGATTCAAGGCTTAGGCACTTCAAGACTAGCTTGCAATGGCAATGAGCTAGCTTTTATAGATGGAGGAAGGGGATTTGGGATCCCTATAATTGTGGGATTGGCCCTATCTTCAAGGAAGCTTCCATGAGAGGTGGCAAACCACTTCCCTTTCATGGAACTCCTGGAGCCAAACCTCCCAACTCAAGATAGATAACAGTTTCTGAGTCTGTTGAAACGAAACTTCCGCCATTCTTATTTAAAAAACACTCCTTAAATTGGCTGGCGCGACTGCGACTCTGGGACAGAGCGCCAGTTGGCGCGGCCTCTTTGTAGGATTTTCCTCATTGGCGCGAGTGCTGAACTGGATACCCGCGCCAGTGCAAAAAGGGATGTTTTTATGGTTTTCTGCAAGGAGATGTCTTCAGGGCAATTGAAGCTCATGTTTAGAGGAATGCAATGATAATGGTTTCAAGGCATGACATTTCTCACAGGTCACAAAATAGGCCCTCCAATGTGTGGTACGGGGAAAGGTAGGGACGGTGACAGATTACAATGTAACATATGCCCCCTAAAGCATGAGGCCCGAGAGAGAGAGAGGGGTGAAATGCTTTACGAGAACGTGTCCAACTGAAGCTCCGCCATTGGAAAACCTGCGTGGAGAAATACAACTGATATCTCAAGTACATAATGTATATGTGGTATGGACGCAGCCATCCAAAACAGAGAATACAATAACCCAGATCCAAGCTATGGTCGCAACCATCCAGTGAGGATCGATAAATAGACTCAGGTATGGTTGCAACCATCTAGTGAATAAGTCATGTAAATAATAATCCACAAAATCGCAGCCTGGATTACAACAGACACAATCCAGGGTCTTGCGCTCCATCTCAACCCGAAAAAAGTACAAGTTCAAGCATGTGAATATGTGAGCTGAAGTCGAACATGCAAGAACATCGCCTGATTACTAGCCAATGATGAGAGTTGTTAACAAACGCGAGAGGAACCACCAATAATGACGATGGCCCTCAAGGTACTACAGGTACAATCTACGGCATGTGAATCAATGAGCTGGCATCGAACACCCGTAGAATCACTCCATCGGAGGCCAATGATGAGAACCTCACGTCGAATGCCATGAACCTGCCATTGAGGCATGCAGGCTCCAAGGTACCATAAAGGAGTCTCTAGATCAGCTTCCTGGATAATGAGCTGAAGTCAACAAGAAGTGACCTTGATCGAAGGTGGGCCATAATGTTTCCCACATCATCGACACGAGATAGAGGAACATGATGTTTTTGTTGTGAATCAGGATCATATGAGAATCAGAGGAAGGTTGATATTCGCAGAGGTCAACTTCTCTTGAACATATAATGGCACAAATAATGGTTTTGGCAGTATTTGACATCAATGGATCAGAGGTCATGGTGACGAGGCAATGAGAAGAGGAGAGGTCAAAAAGGATTACCTGAACCCACGGAAGCAAGTGAAAAAATGAGATGAGATGTCCCCAACCCGACACGAATGCAGACAAGTGCCATGTTCAAGAGCGACATACTTCCAACACGACAATGATGATGGTTCCATTTTTCCCCCACCATTTCTGGTGAGTACCCCAATTATTTTTTATAACAAGCTTGAAGGGGATAGCATATGCTTGTAATATAAGTCTGCCCTTCGAGCGAATCCATCCTAGTACATTTAACAAGCCCTAGGAAGGAGGAACTCGGAAAACGTCATTTCGACTGAATCCGATGTCATTAGGGTTTAATGAGTCTAACAAAGGAAGAACTTGGCGTCTTTTCATGTTTAGAGAGTTTGAAAAGACAGCAGAAAAGTAAACTCCAAAGGTCCCTTTTCATCAATAGTTCCCCAGATCCGAAAAGGCAGAAACAATATCCGGGAAAACCTCCTAGTCACGATAGGCTAGGGTATTCCTTTTTCATAAATAATCCATCCCAACCTGAAAAAGGGGTAAACGTATACTGGGTAGATGTCGTTTCGCAACCACTTTAACGAGATCGAAACGACAAGGGCCTCAACAATCTTTTCATGTTTCGAGAGTCAGAAAAGAGCTGAAAGATGACTCCAAAGTGACTTTTTCGTGTTTTTACCGAGTCCGAAAAAGTATAAAATACAACTCGTTTCACCATTTACGTTGCATAAAAACCTGTTGCTGCACAGAAAGTCAAGTGTAAAATCCATTTTCGGCAAAACATACGAAGTTTCAATGAAAAATGACTTTTTAAACTTAAAATAGAGCTCAAAAAGTTATAAATAGGTCTAAATGGTAAAAATTGAAATTACTTTTACTTTTTACCTGAGAGAAGAGCAACATTGGTCCATTTACCATGCAAACTTCTGACGGTGATTACGACCGATCCGGGCCACCATTCAGAGTTCCGTCAGTTCCAGGTAAAAGGCGCTTCCTCATTCTTCATTTCAGTCCATTTTTTAATAGTTTTCCATCATGCAATAGACTTCTGTGGCAACTTTTTGAATTTTTAGGGCTCCGCTCATTGGCGTGGGTATCTGGCACGGACCCGCGCCAATAGGCTTTTATATGCAAAGGGATCGCGCCAACTGGCGCGACTGTTCCAAAAACAGCCGCGCCAGTGGCCGAACCCAATTTTCCGCCTAAAAAATCAACATTTTGATCAAATTGAATGAAATTTGAAGCTCAATGGAGATCTAATTGAAGGTTTGTGACCATGTTGATGTAGGAAACCAAGCAAAATGGTGATTGAGTGGAAAGAAAGAGAGCACGGGGAAGAGGACGAAATGGCCATGGAAAATGAGGCCTGCATGAATGCCCTCAGAAACTGCGGGCTCAAGAAATTCTTCGTGACACCTTGTTTGCGAGCTCAACCTGAGCTACTTCAGTACCTGGTGAGCATTTGGGATGAACAAGAAAAAGTATTCAATATATGAGACCAGGTGTTAGAACTGGACGTTTCTGATGTGTACTTCATAACCGGACTGTCGCGTAGAGGTCCGGTACCCATACTAACAGGGAGCAGACCGTCGGGTGAAAAAATGGAGGAAGTGATGGCACAAGTGTGCCCTCGGGCACAAATGGGATCAGGGAGTAAAAAGGTGGATATCCACACTATCCATGATCTGGCACTACGAGTAGTGCTACATACCATCACATGGGTTGTAGGATCGCAGGCACCGCACGAAGCGACGAAAGCCCAACTCTTACTGGCTTCAGAGTGCATGAGTCCCATACTGTTTGACTGGGCCATAACAGTAACGATCAACATCAAGAGACAGCTGACGAGATGCAAACAAGCCAAGCTGAAGTAGTTTGGCTACGGGTCTATCCTGGTATCGTTCATTCTGGAACGATTACCAATCTTCCAAGGCCAAGGGGCCGTTGTAGCGGAGCCGATATAGCGAAGACGATACCATGAGAGCCGAGAATGGCTCGCTGGGTAGCACTAATGCCCAGAGCAGGAGGAGTCCAACAGATGTCCTGGAGGCCAGAGTTCTTTGGGTGGTTGCGGCACCAGTTGATTGTAGTGGAGGACTGGCCTTATGCCGGGACAGACTTTACTAGAGACCCAGATCACCCACTGCCGGAGGGAGAGGATTGGGACGAAGAGCTGGGTATGATCTGTTTTTATTTTTATGTTTTATGATTTTTTGTTAATACATGTCCGTTCTGACAGCAGTTACATGTGTATGCAGATGTTGGCCCAGAGAGACCATCCGGGATGTCTCCTATCACATGGAGAACTCAACTCGCAGTCGATCCTCACGAGGAGGGCGCGGAAGGAGGAGAGTTGGTTCAGAACCTCGAGGGGATTGCCCGAGGGATTCCGGACTACGCCCGGCTGGCGGATGTACCGTTAGCATATCAGAGACATACAGTGGGAGTGCCTAGTCGCCTCCACCGTCTACTGAGACGCCTAGTGCGTGCAGTGACTCGTTATCATGAGCACCACACAGACTAGCCTCTTAGGGTTTTATTTCATGCATATTTTTGAGAGACGTGTCGTCTCCGGATGTAATAAGACGAACATGTATATTTTTTGATCTTATGCGATGCACACTATGTAAACATTTCGATATCTATATATATATACATATCTATTTCTGGATGGATTTTCTTTTTACATGTAATGATGATTTACAAATTTCGCAGATGTATATCTAACACCAAATTAGCTACTGCATCTGTTAATGTATTCATGTGCCTGGGTATATGCTGATATGTAATATAGTCAAAATTTCTTTCCAGTAAATGAATACGCAGATACAGACGTAAAATGGATGGGTTTCTGACCGAATAATGACCGTTCAGTTGTAATACCACAAGTTGTGAGTCCAGATACACAAGCAATTCACGGATACCAAGGTTTACAGCCCCAGTTAATAATTCTAATACAGCACTATATTCCGCGATGTTATTTGTAGTACATCCCAGACACACACCTTGTAGGTTGACCAACTCACCAGCAGGATCGTAGATTACCCAGGCTGCCGAAGACAGATTCCTGGTACTGCGGGAGGCACCATCCGCGAACCCAACAAACGGATTGATGGACATCTGCACAATTAGGAAGACCCAATCAGCAGAAAGATGTTTACACTACACACCACACCACACATGCACACAAATGAATAGTCACACCTATGTACACACACCACACAAAAATGACTTTAAGCGTAGTATTTCTTCAGGTACAGCCCATTTCTGGGTTGCGCCAGCAGAACTCCTTCATAGTCTATAAGCTCATAGGCCCCATTCTTTAATACTCGTTTAACTATATAGGGCCCATGCCGCATGGGTTGGAACTTCCCCGCCCCAAGCTTATCGTGTGCTTGATCATACAGGAGGACAAGGCCCCCTTCAACGAAGGAACGTGGTGAAACCGATTGATCGAAGTGAGCTTTGACCTGCTTCTTTTGTGCCTCAATGACTAAGGCAGCTAAGCGGCGGATTTCATCTAACCGTTCCAGATACAGGAGACGCTCTTCTTCAGAAGAAGTGTCAGGTAGAAGTTCTACGGCTAATTTCAAAGAAGGAATCTCACATTCAACCGGAAGAGTGGCTTCCAGACCATACACCAGTTAAAAAGGTGTGAATCTAGTTGCACTCTTAGAAGACATTTTATAAGCCCAAAGAGCTGAGAACAGTTGGAGGTGCCAATTTGATTTATGAATTCCAACTGTTCGTTGAAGCATAGTGACCAAAACCTTGTTCACTGCTTCAACCTGGCCATTTTCCTGAGGGTAATATGGTGTTGAGCTATCGTGGCGTAAGCCCAACCTCGATGTCAGCTCGGCCATCATATAATCTCTGAAATGAGTACCATGGTCGGTAATGATGGCCTGAGGAACCTCGAAACGCACGATGATGTGGTTGAAGATGAATTGAGCAGCTGTTTTACCGTCGGCTGCAAGTGTAGGCATCGCTTCGGCCCACTTGGTGAAGTAGTTGACAGCTACGATTATATACGCATTCCCCCCGGCCGAATGAGGGTTACACGTCATAAAATCCATGCCCCATTTCGCAAATGGGCCAATGGTAACAACAGGATGCAAAGGAAGAGGTGGCGCGCGCATCTTGCGCTAAAACACCTGGCACGCGTGACATTTTCGAACTGCTGTAATACAATCTTTGAATATTGACGGCCAGAAATATCCTACTCGCAAAATCTTTTGAGCAGTAGAATATCCAGACATATGTCCACCACAGGCACCACTGTGGTAGTCATATAGGGCCCTTTCAGCCTCTTCCAAGGTAAGGCATCGGCGGAGCACCGAATCTACTCCAACACGGTATAAAGTATCTCCTACGATGCGGTAGGGTTGAGACTGATGCCGAATTCGACGTCAGGCATCTTTAGTCAACTCAGACCGAAATGTGGAGGTTTGAAGATACACGATTATGTCACCATACCAAGGGTCACGATTACTGATGAGGAAAAGAGTTTCATCCGGGATATGATCCTCGGAAAGTGGAGTGGAGTCTGTCAGGAGTGAGCATATAAGATCCGCGAAAACAAGTGATTTGGTTGACTTAGCAGTGGTGAACTCTAAGTCAAACTCTTGCAGGATAACGATCCATTTGGAGTATTTTCCCCCCAGCAACTGTCTAGAGAGAATATATGTCATGGGGTTTCAATCCGAAACCACTGTTATCGTGCGCAGCAGGATGTAATGGTGAAAGCGCTGCACAGCGTGTATGGCGGCTAAAGCCAACTTCTCGACATGGGAATAACACGTTTCTGTATCGAGAAGGTTTTGTGATAGATAATAAATGACATGTTCATTAGCATCATCATCATCCTACACCAGAACCATAGCAATGGTGCTAAACGTGGCGGCAAGATACAAAGTGAAATCACGATGATAGTCTAGAGGACGAAGCAAAGGAGCATTAACCAATAACATCTTTAGCTTCTCAAAGGATTGCTGAGGCATTAACCAATAACATCTTTAGCTTCTCAAAGGATTGCTGAGCAATTTCGTCCCAACAGAAGGGAAAATTCTGCTTTAATAGGCGTGTAAATCCTTTGGCCACCTCAGCGTAGTTCGGGATAAAGCGTCGAAGGAAGTTCGCTTTTCCCTACAGACTCTACAACTGATATAACGAGGAGGGTGATGGGAGGTTGATGATAGCCTTGAATTTTAAAGGGTCAAGGAGAATTCCGTCTTTGGAGACTATGAATCCCAAAAGACGGCCAGAATCCATGCCGAAGACGCACTTATGAGGATTGAGCCTAATATTGTAGTGCCTACAGCGAAGGAAAATCTGGCGAAGGTGTTCAGGGTGATCCTCTCGCCTAGCTGAATGAGCTGGCAAGTCGTCCAGATAAGGCTGAACGATGTGGTGAATGTCATGGAAAGCATAAGACATCGCACGCTAAAAAGTAGCTCCAGTATTCTTTAAGTCGAACGGGAGTTTTTTATACGCGAAAGTACCCCACGGACAGATGAACATAGTCTTGTGTTGATCCTCAGGTGCAATATTGATTTGATTATACCCTGAGAAACCGTCCATCAAGGAATAAATCTCACTTCCGGCACATTCGTCGATAATCTGGTCGATGAACGGAGTGGGATAGTTATCTTTTGGACAGGCGCAATTGATGTCGCGGTAATCAACACAGACCCTAATAGTACCCTGCTTTTTATTGACATGGACAATATTAGACAGCCATTCTGTGAGGGGGATAGGATAAATAAAACCCGCGTGCAGAATTTTTTCAACTTCTGCCTTAATTGCAGCGGCTTTCCGAGGATGCATGGGGTGTAAGCGTTGGTGCACGGGCTTCGCACCAGGATAGGTTGGAATCTCATGCACTACGATACTGGGATCAATCCCTGGCATTTCCTCGTAGGACCAGGCAAACACATCTCTGAATTCTTTAAAAAGATCAGTATAGACTTGAATCTCATTGGGAGAACAAGTCACTCCCACGTGAATATTCTCAACGACCCCCAGTTTAACGGAGATGTTGATCGGGACGGTTTGAGTGATGTTACCCAGGTTACCTTCCGAAAAAACCTCGTGCGTCAAGATGGGCGTTTGAAGAGGACGGGTAGGAACCTGAGAAGCATAACACTCCAGACAGTCAGTCATTGCCCCCAAGCTAGGCATAAAAGAGGAGCGATGATGTCCATCGCCCCAAGGCAGCTCCTCAAGAGACATAGTTTCAATGATGGCCTCATCGGAAGGAAAAGTCTCTTTGAGAGGATCAGGTGAATCGGCCTGACCAAGCCAGGGGGATTGAGAGTAGACGTCGAGAACCATGCTCAAAGGAGCATGCTGAGGAGGTGGAGGATCAGATGCGGCAACAATTTCACAGTAGCTGATCTCTGCTGGAGTCAAGGGCATTGATTCTCCAAACTCAAACACCTGCTCAGGCGTAGGAATAAGCCAGGGGTCATCGGACCTGGAAATCATGTTAACTTGAGCGGTGTGCGGTGGTGGTGCGGGAAAGATACCCATGAGGACGGGGTCTTTGAAGAGACCAGGTCCTACACTGTCAGGGAGATTCGGAATCTGATCCACGTATGGTACGTTGTTCTCGGAAGTAGAGGTGAAGAAGGACAACTGATCCACCGTGACGATTTTTCCCTCGTGAGGGAACTTAAGAAGTCGAAAGACGGTGGACGGCACACAGAGCATGGCATGAGTCCAGCTATGGCCCAGAAGTATATTGTAGTTGAGCTTGGCGTCAACCACTTCTACTTCCACGTTGACAGTCTTCCCCTGTAAAGTGATTGCTAAACTCTCGAGAACACCTAGGGGTTTAGATTCCCAACCATCAAATGCCTCGAGGGCATTGGGAGAGGACGCGAGGGCCGGAGAGCCAATGGCCTTCCAGCAAGCGGAGGACATAACGTAGGTAGAAGCACCTTCATCCACCACGACCCTATGGATGTTCAGACTGTTAATCTCGACTTGAATAACAAGAGCGATTTGATGTGGAAGTCGGGGAGTGAAATTCTCTAAATCGAAGGAGAGAAGACTTGAATCGGCGGGATCAATACCACCGATTGCAGACAGTAAAGCCTTCCGTTGTGAAGGACAACTTTGAAGAACTTTGAGTGCAGACATAGCAGAAGTTGCTTGTGCCAAATCCTCAACAATGTTATAGTGTTGAGCAGCACGAGCATTTGGATTATACGAAGATCTCCGAAGAACACCTTTAGAAGGCGGCTTCATAACAGGTTCAGGAGTAGGCTTCTCGATTTCTAAAGAACTGGAGACAGGTAGGGGAGGCGGTCCATCCGCAACTGCCTTCCCAGGTGCCTGCCGTGATTCGTTGTAATCCTTCGAATGCGTAGCGACAGAGATAGGTGCAGCAACCTTCATCATGAAAACTTGGGACCCAAATGGCACAGATGGTGATGGTTGTTCAACCATCTGGGTCTGTTGAGACGGGAATGGCTCTTTTAGAACTGTCGGAGTCCCTTTAGAGCCCTTGAGAAGTTGACTAACCTCGGATCATCATGGACAATCCTTAGTATAATGGTCCCCTTCACAAATGAGGCAAGGGTACTTCGGTTTACGCTGCGAACCATCCTCAGTGCGAGATTTAGATTCTGGCTTTGGGGCATCAGATTTAGATTTTCCTTTGCCCTTATTTTTCCCCTTGGAAGTTTTCTCCATAGGATTGGCCTGAACAACATTCACCTCCGAGGTTTTGCCAGAATCGGACGGGGCGGGATTAGTAGGAGCATTGTTGGAAGAATTAGACTTCTTCTTCCCATTCAAAGATTTCTTCGAATTCTGAGAGATAGAACCAATGACACCATCCACCACAGGGGTAGGCAGATCCTTAGAGGTTTTGAACCGCGGGGCATCAGGCAAGATATCATAAAGCGTGCCGAACTGAGAATACACAAGATCCAGATATTGGGCACGCGCAATGGCTTGTTCCTCCGTCACACACGGTACCATCGCAATATCTTGAGCGATTTTATTCAAGAAGGAGGTGGTGAACCAGTGAGTTAGTATCTGATCAGGTATGTGAAACTTGATCAGTCTACGACGACGCCGCCACTCATGAATGTGATCAGAAATGTGAGTGGCTTTATCCTGCTTCAGAGAAGTCAGGAGGTGCGTCCCAGCTTCATAACGAACCGGTAACTGAAAGTGCATGAGGAAAGCCATGGCTAAAGAATTGAAATCTTGGAAAATGCCACAGGATAACTCTATGTACCACTTAGCAGCAGCTCCAGTTAAATTACGCTAGAAGAGGCGCAGACGAATCGAATCGTCAACCCAAGAGTTAGACAAACACCAAAGATGATACGTCATCACATGCGCCTGGGGGTCCTCTCCAGCTTTTCCCTCAAACTTGGGGCAATTGCCTGGTATCTTGGTAGGAACCGAAGGCCAATACGGATTATGTAAAATCGGATCATTGGTCAATTTTGAAACATCCGGCAACTCCAAGGTGGCCAGGAACGGCAATGGCGGATTAATCGGCATGCCAGGCCCAGGATGAGGACCATTACCTGTACTCCACAATGGTTGTGAATATCCTTGCCGCCATGGGTTCTGTCCCATAGGATTCTGACCGTAGGGGGTGTAGGTCATATAACCAGACTGATTTGGATGCTGGTAACCAGAGTGTGGGGCTTGATAACCAGAGTACGGACCCTGATTATGTGTCGGCCCGATGTAAGTAGCATTTGGATTTGGCTGTTGATTGTAGGTAAAACTGGGTGGAGGAGGATAATACTAAGAGCCTCTAGGGTGGTTATAATTCGGTTGAGATTGACCATGAGGATAATAACCACCCTGAGGATGACTAGGCTACTGAAAAGTGGAACCCTGCAGAGCCTGATAAGTAGGGCACAGCTGTTGATTTGGTTGCGGCATCGAATGAACCGGCTGCTGGGCAGGGTTAATGGAATGAGCGGGCTGCCCTGAGTGAACAGGTTGAGCCGACTGAGAGGGTTGCCCTGAATGAACAGGTTGACCTGGATAGACAGGCTGTGCTGGTTGCACAGGCTGACCTGGCTGTGAAGGAGCCCCAGGTTGTACCGGATGGGCCGGTTGACCTGGAGGCAGAACACCAGGTTGTGCCGGATGGGACGGTTGGCCTGGTGGAGGAACAGGGCCAGGTGGTTGCTGGAAACCGGTTTGACCTGAGGCAGAACCATAGGATGGTCTTGGCTGATACGCAACGTTAGAAACAACAAGATACTGAGGTTGCATTGGTAGAGAAGGCTGGATTTGCCCCCCAGGACCATAGACCGGTCCCGGTTGGTACCTCGGCTGAGGCTGAACAGGTTGATCGTAAGGGCTGTAATACTGTCCTTGCGGACTGTACAATGGCCCTTGCTGGCCTGCAGGATAGCCTTGGATGGGCTGCCCCTGTGGGTCATAAGGATAGCCAGGTTGGCCCGAAGGTTGGACTTGGAAAGGTTGCCCTTGCGGGTTATAAGCCTAGTTATAAGGTAAACCTTGAGCATGGAGGTAAGCCTCAGGAGCGGGCAGACGTAAAATGTCCCCGTGCTCGTCATACTGACCTGGAAAAGCATACACAAGTGTACCATCCTGTGCATAGTGCGAAAAATAAGAGCAGTTGGGATCTTGGGAGGATGGTCCAACCTCGGGGTTCGGCTGTTTCAGAGACAACCGATACTTCTCCGGAGATATGTTCTCCGGTATAGCAGTCGCTAGATAGATATCTTCAGGAGTTGGCATAGCCCTGGCAGAGGGTGATGTGACAACAGGAGAAGAGGCGGCTACACAAACAGTGGGCCGAATGGGTACAGAAGTAACAGGCGTCTGAGGAGACACCCTGGGTGAAGGAGTAGCTGGCCTCGGAGAAGGAGTTGACACTCCCATAGAGGCTGCGGAAGAAATGATCTGACCCAAAGACCTGTACCCCGGTGGTAAAGAGGGACTGGCTGTTGACATGTCAGCCAGTTCAGAGTTGTCTCCCAAAAATAATCTTCGTGGGAAGAGCTGATATTCTTCACCAGACGTTGGGATTTCCTCACCAGAATCACTCATGGTTGAGCCTGCCGCTAGATCATGCAATAGATGGCGAGGGCTAGGAGGAAAAATAGTAGAAACAAAAGGCGAACCTGATGTAAGAGACAGGAAATCAACTCCTAATCTCAATTCAGACACAGGGTCCGAAAAGGGCCAATCGAACTCAACTCGTCCCCCAAAGGGTTGCTCAAAAAGAACCGGTCCCCCGTCAAGAAACTTGAAAACAGTGGGCTGCTGTGGTTCAACAGAGGATTGGGAAACCTCTGATGAATCGTCCGTGTAAGGACTACCAGTAGACGAAACCGAAGGTTCCGCCACTGTGGCAAACGATAAGAGAAAAAAGAACAAATACACACACGGGCTGAAAAAGAGTCAAGACACACGATCAAATGGTCAACAAGCAAAATCTAAGAGGGCGTGTAATCGTAGGTGATTAATTTTTACCACATTGAAAAATAAGAAACTTCATCGTTTCATGTTTTAAGAGTCGAGAAATGATAAAAAGGTGACTCTATCTCTTTCAGATTTGACACAAGTGTGAAAGGACAAGCACTTGGCGATCTTTTCAAATTTAGGGAGTAAGAAAATATCAAATGACTGCTCAGGAATACTAGGCAAAAGGGTGTACAAAATAACCGTGAACTGCAATATACACCTTGATTTCAATAATGAAAGAGAAATTAACGAAGGACTTTCCGTACGTGTAGGCAATCTCCCTGAATGTTGTGTCCGGTGTATCACGGGTATAGGGCGGCAGACTGGGCTTCCTATGGATAAAGGATTGAAACCTAGAGGGGTCTCCCTTTATATACTCGACGGTACGGGGAGCACAAGTCCGTACTAGTGCTGTCTAAAGCCAAAAGGTGAACGACAGCTACTAGGTTTAAAGACGTCCGAACACGTCTCTAGCCTAGACCTCTAAATGTGTTTCTTTAGATTTCAATGCTGCCTTAGTGTAAATTGAGTAGATTTTAAAGTTGATCTTCAATTACATTTCAGTTTTCAGGCCCTAATGAATGTGTGGTCTCAAAAACTCTTAAATGCAAAGCTACATGCCACAGTACATCATTTCGTTCGATGAAAACTAGCTACAGAAGAGTTGAGAGTTTTTACACAAAAAAAATGATCGGAAGACAATCAATGATATCTCTAATGCAACTAATGAAATCGAAAAATTTACATTCAAATCACTAATTACTAGTAAAATCGAAAATATTTCAATTTGCACTAATCAATCAAAAGCAAAAGAGATTTTTTTTTTTAAAATTTTCAATGTTTGATGGCTAGATGCACTAAACAGACTGAAAACAAAAGAGAAGAAATTTGAGAAACAATATTAAGAGAGAAAAAACAAACAAATTTCACTCAATGACACAAACAATCAGATCTCAAATCGACCAAAGTCTCTCAAAACCAAGAAAAAGTCACAAAGGTTCCAATGGACCGTGTAATCTAGGTCCAAAGCAAGACCGGACGAAGTTTGAATGAAGAGAAGAGTAATCACCCAAAAATCGCAACGAAATGGTGAACAGCCACTAAGAGAATGCAGAGGAGCAATCAGAGAATTGACTGGACTAACAAAACACCAAAACTCCTGAGGGCTCGATACACAAAGCCACTAGATGCCCTAGGGCTTAAAACGTGAAATCGATGGAGAAAAGCAAACAACCAAAGGACGAAGGCAAATTCCCAGTCAAAAAAGACTCCAACACACTTAGGTAGCTGAAAACCAAAAATAAATACATTGATCAGACACAGAGAGCTCAAAACTGAGCAAACCCTAATGCCTCACAGGAGTGGCACGACTGTGAGGTTGTAACTGGCGCTAGAAAGCAATTGGCGTAGGCAATACAAAAGCAACATGCACCAATTGGCGCGACTGTCGAGCTAAAAAGAGCGCCAGCCGAGTTCCTCAACCAAAAATAAAAAAGAACTACTCCAAAAGCAGATCAATGGTATCCAAGAAAACCTAGAAGCAAAAAACAGCAAAAGAACCCAGCCCAGAAGGCTAACCAAGCAAGGAAAACCACGAAACAATCAAAACGAGACAATCAAAACTAGACGATCCCCAGTGGAGTTGCCAAATTGTTGAGGAGGTAAATCCCCTCTGCAGACAGAGGCGATCCCTACTAGCCCAGAAGGGGTCTAGCAACAATCATCAAATGCTACAGCGTAAGTTCCTAATTTCGAATAAACAGACCAACGATGGAGGCCTACCTGGAGTCCAGTGCTATGATTCGTAGAAGAGACGACGTTCCCGTTCCTCAGCCTTGGCAGATCACGATCCCCACGATCTCCGTGAATGGACTCCTGCACATGCAAGAAACAACACAAATACAAGCATAAAATCCAGAATATGCAACTATATATCAGTCAGAAAGGATATAACTCATCATTATCATAAGTGAAAAACAGAGTGGAACCATAACCAGTAGTCATTCATTAATAAGCAATCGAAAGAGAGTACAACCAATGTTCTGACTCTGAGGTCTCCTTCGGAGGGGTCTCCAGTCGTGCACGTCTCGCAAAGCCTGCCAGGGATGGGACAAGCCTCTCTTAGAGTCTCTCGACGATAGTCTCCTTGCTCGAGTTTGGCCTTAAGGGAAAAATGAGGGCTCTTGCAGCATGAAGGCTCTTGGGAATTTGAGAACTTGGAGATTCAAGGCCTGGGCACTTCAAGACTAGCTTGAAATGGCAATGAGCTAGCTTTTATATATGGAGGAAGGGGAGTTGGGATCCCTATAATTGTGGGATTGGCCCTATCTTCAAGGAAGATTCCATGAGAGGTGGCAAACCACTTCCCTTTCATGGAACTCCCGGAGCCAAACCTCCCAACTCAAGATATATAGTAGTTTCTAAGTCTGTTGAAACAAAACTTCCGCCATTCTTATTTAAAAAACACTCCTTAAATTGGCTAGCGCGACTGCGACTCTGGGACAGAGCGCCAGTTGGCGCGGCCTCTTTGTAGGATTTTCCTCATTGGCCCGAGTGCTTAACTGGATACCCGCGCCAGTGCAAAAAGGGATGTTTTTATGGTTTTCTACAAGGAGATGTCTTTAGGGCAATTGAAGCTCATGTTTAGAGGAATGCAATGATAATGGTTTCAAGGCATGACATTGCTCACAGGTCACAAAATGGGCCCTCCAATGTGCAGGACGGGGAAAGGTAGGGACGGTGACAAATCACTGTGTAACACCATTAGGTAAGGTCGCCATTTGTTTAGTGCATGTAGTATTGCCAACATTTCCTTCTCATAAATAGCTTTCGGTAAATACTTTCCTTTGATTGAACAACTTTCAAAAGCAATGGGTCTTCCTTCTTGCATTAAAAAAACACCAATTCCATTTCCTGAGGCATTACATTCCACAATAAAGGTTTTTGTGGAGTTTGGCGTAGATAAGACCGGTGCTAGGCACATTTCCTCTTCAAGATGTTCAAAGGCCTTAGTTGCTTTAGGAGTCCATGAAAAGTGCATCTTTCTTCAATAATGTTGTTAAAGGTGTTGCTATTCTCCCATAATTATTAACAAGCTTGCAATAATACCCTGTTAACCTGAGAAATCCTCGCACCTGATTTATGTTTTTGGGGACTTTCCATTCCTTAATGGATTTAATTATTTTAGGGTCTACCTTAACACCCTCGTGAGATACAATATGACCCAGATATTACATCTCTTGTACTTCAAAGAAACATTTGGATGTTTTTGAATATAATTGTTTCTCCTCCAATAGTCTGAGCACCTTGTCAACATGTTGAACATGATCCTTCCAAGACCTGTTGTAGATTAGTATGTCATCAAAAAATACTAGCACAAATTTTCTAAGGAATGGTTTGAAAATGGAATTCATCAACCCTTGAAATGTAGAAGGTGCATTGGTAAGGCCAAAAGGCATGGAAAAAAATTCATAATGACCCTCATGAGCTCGAAATGTTGTTTTCGGAATATCTTCAGTCTTCATTCTAATTTGGTGATATTCTGAATGAAGATCCAACTTGGTAAAATAAATTGTGCCACGTAATTCATCCAATAATTCATCAATCACAAGAATGGTAAATTTATCTTTAACAGTGAGCTTATTGAGCTCCCTATATTCTGGACACATGTGCCATGATCCATCCTTCTTGTGCACCAATACTACTGGAGCAGAGAAATAGCTTTGACTAGGTTGAATTATACCAGCCTCTAACATTTATGTAATCATATGTTCAATTTCGCTCTTTTGCACATAAGGATTTCTGTAAAGCCTGATGTTTGGAGGAACACTTCCTAGAATCAAATGAATATCATGATCATGATCACGAATAGGTGGGAGTCCTTTGGGAGTTTCAAACACCTTGGAATGATTGTCCAAGACATTTTGGAGATTTGGAGAAATAGATGATTTTGATGTTGGAACTTCTAGTGAGCATACTTGTGAAATTACGCCTAGTTGTTATTTTTTCAGAAGCTTTGTCATGACATTAGAGCTTATTATCTTTCCCAGCGTCCCTGCGATACCCCGTAATTCAATTTCCTTTCCTACCGAAAAAAATTTCAAGAAAAGTTCTTGAAAATTAAAAGCTACCATCCCCAAAGATTGTAACCATTGTACTCCTAGTACAACATCAATACCTCCCATTGGAATGGAAAGCATTGTACTATTCAATACATATTCCCCCATTGTTAGCTTTATATTATGGCATTTTCTAAAGAAATTTATAGTTCCTCCATTTGCAACCATCACTTGACATTCTGGTGTTGGATATAGGAAAAAATTCAATTCCTTGGCTACCTTACGATGAATTAAATTATGGGTACTACCCTAATCAATCAACACTATTACCTTTTTCTTTTTGATATGTCCTTCTATCTTGAGAGTTTAAGGAGTGGTAATTCCTGCCAATGCATTACACGATATGGTCGGACTCATTTCTTCTTCTTCTATGTTTGGTTCCTGGTGTATATCCTCTTCTTTTGAAGTTTCTAGTTCATTTTCTTCCTCCTCTTCACAATCTATGTAAAATAATTTCTTCTCAGCACACTTATGACCTTTAGTGTATTTGTTATCACAACTATAGCAAAGCTCTTTTGCTATTTTTTCTTCCAATTGTTGTGGTGTCAACCTTGTAGGTTGTGGAACTCTAGGAGTAGCAACACTTCCATCTTTATAGATGTGAGTGGCAGGCTTCCTTGTCACCATAATTCTACATTCAATTTTTTTTGCCAACTTGAATGCCTTCTCCAGTGAATCAGGTTCCCAAACATGAACTTCATGTTGGATGTTATCCTTTAAAGTCCCTATGAAGACATCAATCTTGTGTTCCTATGGAATATCAGTTACCCTTATATTCAATTTTTGGAAGTCCTCAATGTGTTGCACCACTGAACCCTTTTGTTTGAGATTTATCAATTGGCTAAATAAGGTGTTTCTCTTTGTATCCTCATAATGTGCTATCATTTCCTCCGTAAAAATTGACCAAGTGACAATTTTTTTACGGGAGAAAAGTCATCGATACCATACAAATGTATTTTTTTCTAAATGTAAAGTTGCAATGCATACATTTTGTGTGTTTTGCACATTATTGAGATCAAAATATTTCCTTCTGTAGTATCCATGTTACAGGATACTTGCCATCAAACTTCCTCATATCCATCTTCGGAATATGGTGGTTCTTCCATCCAACATTAGATTTTATGAAATCATGATTAACATTTATTTTGTTCTCATCATGAGCTTTCCCTACTATCTTTTTGCCATTAGGAAACATTTCTTGTATCAACTTTGCCAAACCTTCCATGTCTTCTTTTAGATCATTCTTCATGTTTTCCATGTTGTCTTTCATGTCATTTATCTTAGCTTCCATGCCATCTTCCATGCCATCCATCTTAGCTTCCATGCCATCCATCTTAGCTTCCAAGACTTTCTTCAAACCATCCATATTATTCTTCAGGCAATCCATATTCACTTCCATGCTTTTCTTCAAAAATTCCATTTCATTTTTTGTTGCTCTTTGCGAGAGTGAAATTTGGTGCAGTTTCTCTTGTACTTTTGATAGATCATGTTGCAATTCTTCATCTTCATGAGTCATAGTAGAGTATTCTAAGGGCTTACTGGGTGTTGAATTCTTTTTAGGGGGCATTTTGGAATCCAATACTAATATCTATGCTCAATAGGCCCTTGGAATCACTTAAAACTAATTTTTCAAACAAGACATGTAATTTGAAAACAATACACACCTCTTTCTTGCTTTTGAGGAGCTAGATATTGAAACTGGATTATATATGTGATTTTAGCTCTTTAAAATCTGAAATTTGGCCCTGTAGTAGCCCTTTGAATCTTCTTTCCAATGCCACATGTATGACCTAATTTTAATTCTTCAAGTCAAATTTATGCCCAATCTCACACAATGACTTAATTTTGGAATGGTTTAGTAGAACGAACTTCTAAGACATGCCACATGTCTCTGTTTCCTCCTTTGGTTGTGAAATTGATACACTAGATACTACAGTCTGTGTACTTGCGGCCAATTTTTACATAATTCCAATCCGATGCTCAAAGAGAGTTATGACGATTTTCCCAAGGTCACCTCTTTGAGATGAAATTCGAGAGCCTGAAAAAAACCTAAATTCCACAAATCATATCTCCGAAAATATTTCTAACCAAGATCTAAAACTTTTACAGGAAGTGCTTCAGCATTTCGGCTTCACTCTGTAAAATTTTCAGCTTGTGAAACTTCGTAGAAAAAAAGTTATAGCGAAAATTCCATGATGACCTATTTAGGTGAAATTCAGGAGCCTGAAAAAACCCTAACTTCCACAAATCATATCTCTGAAAATATTGCCAACCAAGATCTGAAATTTTTACAAGACGTTCCTCAGGATTTTAGCTTCGCTCTATAAAACGTTCAGCTTTTGAACCTTCTTAGAAAAAATGTTATAGTGAAAATTCCACGATGACATGTTTGGAGTAGGGAAACCCTAGAATCCAAAGCTTTGATACCAAATGTTATGAAACCAACTCCAAAAATATAAGAAAAGAGATATCAATGCCTTATAAATCAGCCACTTCGAGGGGGCAACCTCCAATACATTACATAAATGAACAATTCTTAGATTATACAAATGAAAAAACCTCCTTCTATATATAGGAGACCATGGGGTCACAATATAATCCTAGCCGGCCTAACAATAATAATGTAAGGGAACAATAATAACAATATGGGGGTTACAGGGGTACATTAATAAAAATAAGGGGGCTACACTAATAACAATAAGGGACTACACTATTAATATGGGGACCTAACATCTTCACAACCTTCGATCCATTAATTCTCTTGCATATTTATTTGTGATATCCATTCTCGACCTCTTATCTCTGACTTAGATCTCATGATCTAATCTTGTCCATCCATCTAACTTGCATTTCTATGCTATGATCTCCGCCATCCATCTCTCTGCTTCAATTCTCCACGGCATAACCCTCCTGAGCTTTTTCGGTATTTTGTAGTGCTAGTCTCTCGTAAGCTTGAATCTAGTTCATATTTAGAACTATTCGACCATTGTACACTTCTCAGCTCACTGCCTAGTTCTTCTCGAACTCATCTACACACCTATAATATGCAGAATTATGTTGTTCACACTTACAGTCTATAATTTATAAACACAATAAGAAATTCATCAACACACCATACTCTGCACAACTCAGAATTGAATTTTTATATCTACAAACAAATATTTACACAATGAATTCCTTCTTGACTTGATTTTCTATATCATTGGCCTCTCAACACTACTTCTCTCTCTCTCTATGCGCAGGCTTACAATCATAGTTCTTCTATTATCTATCTAAGAATATTTCCTTATGCCTTTTAGGCTTTACAAATATATACAAAAGGTTCTGTAACCAATTCTGGTTCAGATCCATAGTTTACTCAACAAAATCGTAAAAATCCTCTAAGTCCTCAATTAATCCCGAAAATCTTTTCTTTATCCCTTGAGGATCTCAATATTCAACTAAATCCTAAGGATCCTTCAAATCCACAAAATCATGAACTACTTTCTAATCTAAAATTTGCAATCTTTCATAATATCTCAATCCACACCAATCACTCATCAATCACTCATGTTCTCCTACATTCGAGAACATTTACAATATCCTCAAAATATTTAATTAAATCCTATTCTAAATATTTTACATAAAATCCACTCACAACATTGAAAATTAAATTAAAAAAATACTTAGGGAACCAACTCCCTTGAAAACACAAGACCCCTAAATTTTACTAAATGTACAAATTTTGAAACCATGATGCTCCTACATCACTTACTTTTCTTACCTTATTATAATAATAAAATAATCATTTCACGAACATATTCAACCCCTTCTAATAAAACTGTCTTAATAAATAATTAATAAACAATATTTCATTATTATTTTATAACAACTAACGAACTAATAAGTGCTAGTTTGTTTTCAAGGGCTATCGCTAGGTAATGATGCATCCACACTATTTATTCATCAGAATAAATTTTCTATTTCACATTGTCCTAAAAATAAACCACATTAGATGGTTTTAAACTTCAACATTTATCTGAATTATGGATTACAAAAGTCTTAAATCAAATAATATATAAAGAATTAATAAAGAAAATAATAATAATAAAAATAAAAAATCTTGCATCTTATTTATTTTTAAATTGCCACTCGTAGTGCACGTCCTTTAGTTTTATAAAACATGTAGCTTATTAACAAATTAATAAATATGTAAAATTTATAACATTGAATTTAAGCTTAGCATAAAAATAAATTATAAAAAAATAATAATGAAATAATAAAAATATGTTTTATTTTTTAAATATTTGTAAATTTGTATTTTAAACTATTTTTATCTTTCTAAATATTGAATATATCTCATAAAATATAAATGAATTAATTTCTAAAATAATATTATATTATTCATCTTAATTTAAGATTTACTAAGTGTTAAAAATGTTTTTTAAGAATGAAAAGAGATTTGATTCTTTTAAATCTCTTATTAACTTAATTATGATAAAGTTAGTAAATGAAAAACTTAGTTGAAATATATAATATTGTAATGGTTTAATATTTCACAAAAAATATATTAGATTGAAAAATAAAATAATAATAAAAATTGGTGACATGCAAACTCAAATTTAAAATGGTCCTTCAAAAATGGTACATCAAAACTAGATCTTGATGCGAGCTTGAAGATGGTTATTTTTTGAGTTGTCTTGTGTGACTTTTTGAAGGTTTTTATGGTGGAATTTTTTGGTATGATTTCTTTAAAATCCGGCAAGAATTCATTGAAAACAGAAGTTTGATGTGTAACCTTGCACAATAGTGTTCGAGAAATTTTTTCCAGTGCTGAATCCATACATACAGTAAAAAAACAGTTTAAATAACAAAACTGAAAATTCAACCTCAAATTCCAGGAATGGAGATGTTAGTAACGACACGGGCAGGATTCGATCAGCAACCAATCCTCAAAACTTTCCTGCAATGAGGTATATATAATCATGTGATTCCTAATGTTTGTATTTATAGAATCACTTCATTCATTTCTAAGCTTTCTCTTGGCTTATAGATTTGGAGGATATATAACTAATGGTGTTATATGATTTTTTTTTAGCATGAAAAAATACGAATGGTTTATATTAAGTACCAGAGCAAAAAACGGAAAGACATAAACATCCTTTTGGGACATCATCTTATCTAAATACATTCTGGGAGGACAAGCCTCTTGATGTTCATTACAAAAAGTGTTATAAATAACATCTCCATCCATTTTTTACCGAAACAAAAAACAGTAGCATTTCTGACATTACAGACATTGAGGCAAGCCTCATTCTAGGCCAAAAATTAAAAGATTTGAGCTTATGCTCCATCAAGATATCCAAAAAATAGATTGTGTGAATTCTCATGGGTCTTCCATAGTCTATGTTTAGTAGTATACTTGTATTTAAATAGATTATATTTCAGGCAGAGATAAATGTTACTAAAAGGCGACAAACGCCCAGTTGTCCCGGTGGATGAAGAGGCAAAACAAAGAGTAGTAATAGAGACCATACTATTTTGTAAAAACATACTAGCAGGCGACAAAACTCGGTCGACCCGATGGATTAAGAGACAAAACCTGTAGAATAGAAGGAAAGAGACAATCCTGTTATACCAAGTTGATCAATCCTTCTGCAATTGGTCCTTGTGAGTTAATGTATTCATATTTAATATAGCCAAAAGTGCCCTCCAGTTCCTTCTTGGATAAGCGGTCTGCAACCTCATTTTTATCCTTGTAAACATGACAAAATGAAATGAAAGATAAATTTTTCTTTAAAGCATGTATATGCTCAATCCAGGATTTATATTGGACTTGTTATTCATGTGATCAATGAGAGTTTTAGAATCTCCGAAAACCCATAACTTCTCCACATACAGATGTGAAGCCACCCATAGTAGGCCCCATAGAGCCATGCATTCTGCCCTCATATTCGTACCAATACCTCCGTTCCAGTAGAACTTGTAATGGCAATTTGGAGAAAGCATAAGCCAAACACCACAGCCACAGTTTTCATTTTGAGCAGCCCCATCAAAGTATCCAGCTGGGAAGTGTACTTCATGTGGTCTAATTCTCCTGGATAAGTCTATAGGTTGTTTCTGGGTTGTCTTATGCCTCTCCCAGCTTATAAAAATTTGGTTCACAGTATTTTCTAGGGTGCATGGTCTCCCATCAAATAAATTTTTGTTTCTATTAACCCATATGTACCAATGGGCGAGGATGGGAATGGATCTAAATATTTTCCCTCTGCTAAACCACCACCGAATACATTCCACTGTATTCGAATATTCTGAGACAGAAAATTTCAAAATTGAGCACAACATTTCTAAGACTCTCTTTGCAAATGGACACAAATAAAAGAGGTGTTGGTTATCTTCACAATCTGCTTCACATAAAAAACAGTATCCCAGCCCCTGCCAACCCTTTTTTCGCAGATTATTCCAAGTATTATTCTTATCCCTCCAAACAAGCCATAGAAAAATAATCATTTTTATTTGTACCTTTTCCTTCCAAATTATCTTAAACCAACTATCTGCACCCAATTAAAAATTCGATTCAATGAGCACCTAATATATCTCTTTAACCTTCAGGCCGTTCTCTGCTGTTATGTCTCTCCATATTAATCTATCACCCACAGTGTTTTTGCACAGCCCCATATGTCTAAATGAAGTCGTAAGATTTTTCAAGGATTGTTCCCATCTGATATTCAAACCTGTATCCTTGAAAGACATCCAGATCGGGATCTCATAGTCCCAATCAACACTAATCTATTTCATATAAAAGTATCCACACTGATTAAGTGCCAAGATTAGTGCACCATCTATTGCCAAGAAATTTCCATATCCCAACATGAGGTTACTGCCAATTAATATTTTTTCTCCATCCCCAAAACACCATTTCAGGTTTCCATGTAATGAAGGCCAAATAGTACCAAAACCCTTCCAGATGTTTGATTGTTTCTTGTGTGCATTCCATCCCATAGTGACTATTGCCTCCATCGTCTCTTGTCCCAGATATTTTTTGTTTATGATATCTTGCCATTTTCCTTTGATGTTTAGACATCTCCACAAATATTTTGTGAGCAGGGATTTACCAAATATCTCCATGTATTTAATGCCCCATCCCCCTTTTTCTTTTGGTATTGTAATTGATTCCCATCTAGCTAAGTGCATGCATCTCTTTTCTCCTCCTCCTCCCTAGATGAACCAAGCCATTATCTTCCTTATGTATTTTAGAATATTTTTTGGGATAACATATAGATGTGCCCAATAAACTGTTTTTTTTGGAAAACAGCTTGTGTTAATATCAATATTCCCCCTTTTGAGAGCCATTTTGTACTCCACATATAAAAATTCTTTTTGTATTTTTCTAATATCCAACTCCAATCATCAACTTTATATTTTAGTGGTTTCATCCTGAATCCAAAATAAACCAAACCCCCTGATAGAGTATCTCTTCCACATTTAAAATATGATGTAATATCACTAATAACTCCTTCCTCTCCACCCACACAGTACAAGCAAGACTTGCCTTCACTAATCAACAAACTTGTAGCCTCGCAAAACACCTGGAAGATTTGTTGTAAAATTTTTCAGCTATGTCTCCGAAGCATCCCAAAAATAAGGATGTCATCTACAAAGAGGCTATGTGAGGTTTTCATGTCTGTTCCAATATCTATCCCATGGAATGAACCTTCTCCTATAGCCTTATTCAGCTTCAGACTCATCGCATCCATCATAAGGATAAATAAAAGAGGTGAAAGTGCACATCCCTGGCGAAGCCCCCTACTCGGATAGAAGAACTCTAAGGCCGATCCATTGATGATTACCAACATAGAGATATTAGTGATGCAGCCCATCACCCACTCAACTACCTCTCTGTCTAAACCAATTCTGTAAAGAATGAGTCTCATAAATATCTAGTCCGTGCGATCATATGCCTTATTGAGATCGATATTTAAGACCCTAGCTTCCAGTTTCTCAGCCTGTATGGTGTGAATGATATCCTCTGTGATCGCCACAACATTTTGTATGCTTCTCTGCTTCAGAAAACCTGATTGTTTTGGCATTATAAACTTAGAGAGGACCCCTTTCATTCTTTTAGCTATCACCTTTGAAATGATTTTATATAGTGTGTTACATAGCGAAATAGGTCTGTAATCATTAAAGGATTTTGACCCTTTTTTCTTTGGAATTAGGGCTTAAAAAGTAGAATTAATGGCACCTTTTATCCTTCCACCGATCCTTGCTTCCTCCACCATTTCAATAAGAACCAGAATGAAATCCTCCAGGAAATGAATAAAAAATTCCGGCGTCCAACCATCCGGACCCAGACTTTTATCAGTTCCAAATGATTTAAGCACAGCAGTTACCTCCTCAGGAGTAACCTTCTTATTGAAGCTTCTCAGATCCTCTTGATTAAACATTACCAGATATTGCTGGATCATATCCATCTGAGATTCTGAGACCTGAACTTCCCTTCTTTTATATAGCTCGCCAAAGTATTTCACCACTACCCTCTTAACATCTTCAGTGGTATAAACAAAGGAATCTCCATCTTCAATCTCCCATATGGCATTAGCACGACACCTCCCAGATGCATATTTATGGAATAATTTGGTATTTTGATCTCCTACATCCAACCAGATGGCCCGGCTTTTTAACCGCCAAGTCTGCTCCTTCCAAACTAGATAAGTTTTTTGTTCTTCCTCTAATTTTTTTAGCCTTTCCCAATAATCATCGGGATGTCTTCCTTCCTCCACTTCGGAGAAAATACAAGCTCTCTCTGCCTAAATGAACCTAATTCTCTTGTTTGTATCCTGTATTTTTCCTTTTTCCCACAGCCGAACTACCTTCTTTATTTCCTTCATAGTCTTTGTTAGATAATCCATTGCGGTGACACCTTCTTGTCTCTGATATATATTGAGATAATTTTTAATAAGCGAATTGAAACTCTCATCGTCCAGCCATGTTCTATTGAATTTGAAGGGATATCCCTTCAGTTTATTTTCAAAAAACCAGGAGAGTGAAATCGGCCTATGGTCGAATAGTGTCAGGTCATCAACCGAAGCCGAAACTCCCCCCATGATTGATTTCAGGTTGAAACTGATTGTGAACTGGTCAATCTTTTTTCCTATAAAATTTTTTCCTCTCCTGCTGTTGAGCCAAGTAGGGGAGTTCTTCATCATCTTGATATCGATCATATCTGCCTGAGCCAGAATGTCACTAATGGCTTTCGTGTGTGGATCAACTCTTCTCTTCTCCCCCCAGCTGTCATCTGCATCCAAGGCCACATTAAAATTTCCAGCGAGAATGGTATTGTGCATGTCCAAGAAACCACATCGTTCCAATTTCTCCCAAAATAGAAGGTTGTCACTATAAAGATCATATAAATTGACCACATTGATTTGCTGGCCATAACCCCGATCAAAACCTGTAAGCAGAATACCACCAAAAAATCCAAATGCCTTCAGAGAGAACCACCTTGGATCCCACATTGCTGCGAATCCCCCGGATAGTCCATTCGCACTTTTAGTAGCGATATGCCACTCTAGTAACATTTTTCGGAAAATATCAGTGGAGCATTAAGCGGTATTCATGGTTTCTTGAGTCAGAATTAAATAAGGCTTAGAAACTAAAAATAATGCTTTAAAGATAGAAATTTCCCATAATCCCCCAAACCCTTGATATTTAGAGAAATGATCTTCATGTAGGAACATCTGAAGCCTGGGTCAAAGCTCTAAGGACCCATCCTATAGCTAACATGACTGGTACATCCTGAAACGAACTCTCCAGAGGAATATCAGACAGACTCGATACGAAAGCTAATTTTTTCTTTCTCTTAGCTTTATCTTTCCCTCGCCTTATAGTGACATTAGATTGCGAAGTGGGGCTGATAATAATGGTGGGAGAATGCGAGCCCGTATTAACAGAGAGTGGTTCCAATGTCTGATCCCACAGAATTGTGAGGAGACAATGTCTTGCAAGGGATAACATTGTGTCCGGAAGGACCTTCATCGGAAGTCAAAGGGACGGCCTTGTCAATCACGTGACCAGAAACATCAGAATATGACATAGACCCCAACCCAGTTATAGACGGGATAGGCAGTGAAGTTCGGGCACATTCAACTGATAAATGAGATGGGGTCACAACACCCTGGCTCTAGTGACAGTGGTCTGGAGTGACAAATGTCGTGGGGAGAGCTTCCTCCTTAGAAAACCCTGATTTATCACCACTGTGATTCAATATACCCCCCTTCCCCAATATAGACATAAGCTGTGAAGTGAAACAGGCCTTATTCAATGCATCCCCTCCCAGGCCTAGAAACCCCTCCTCCCTCGACCGACCAGTGTGTGCACAGTTAGGGGTACCCAAAGGCGATGCATGAGCCACCACTAGGGACTTAGTCGAAATCAAACAAAATTGAGAACCCATAAATATAACAGGACGAGATCTATTTTCGACTACAGTTTCTTCAGAAAAAAGTAACGGAGTTAGTAATAGTCTTACCCAGTGGTGTCGCCTCATTTGCAGAAGACTTGCAGGGAGAAGGCCTATCCTCAGGAAGCTTGGCCCGATTCTTCTTTTTTCCACCTTTATATCCATTCCCCCTCCCACGGGTGCACTGATTCCGCATGTGTCCTGTCTCATGACATATGTGACAACGGAAAGGCACTTGCCAGAAATCAAGTTCTTGTCTGTGAATTTATCCATTCTATTGGAGGTCAACATGGCCAGGTAAACCCCCAGCGTATGGAATCTCCACTAGAACCCATGCTGTTCTTTTATCAAACACCTCATGGCAGCGAGGGTCGACGAAGCGGCACTTATCTATACAATCTCCAATAGCACTCAGTACTTTGAAATTCCAGAAATGGAGGGGTAAGCCGAACAATTTCGCCCAAATTAGATGATTGACTGGCACGTTTGTTCGGGGGTGAAAACCCGCATCACACCGGTGTGGTGCCAGGAAGCACTGCCTATGGACCCATGTCCGACTCAAAACTTCGTACACATCCCCATCCTTTTGTAGATGAAAGAAAAGCCACCCCGCGTCAAGCCTGCTCACCCTGGGAACGTAGCTTAATAGCTTTTCCCACGCCTGCAATAACCATTTGAGCATATTTATGCCACTATGTCGCTCAAATTTCCAACGCCCAATGACTGCTCTCTTCGACAACCCTCCATGCTCTCCCACAGAATGTCTGAACCGAAGCTAAGAAGATGGACCTCTGGGTTTGTCTTGAATGGCTTAGCCTTATCAGAGGCCTTCCGTAGTAGATTGTTCGGTCCATAAGTCTGTGTGGTTTAATGAATGAAATCCGGATTCGGCACCCAATCAATACGGCGATGGAGAGGATATTGTCGATCTGCACCACTTGTGCATGGGGTATAGCTTTCCTCTGCCACCTTGATGGCATGCAGGAAGGACGTGTCAAGCAGCTCCTTGTTAGAGTCATTGAGATATTACATAAGTTTTGCCATCTAAACTTGCCAGATCACCCAGCCACATGTGCTACCTTTTCTCCCTATATAGCTCTCGTCCGTCCCACGATGGGATCGGGCACCACATCACCCCTGAGGACAAAAGAAAAATGTCATAAAATGAAGGCATGTGGACGTAATCCCAAAATATGTAACTTCAGAGTATTCTATCTTTTCCCTCGAAAATCACTCCTCCCATCATTTAATACTTCCCTTCAATAATGCTCAGAAGACAATAACCCTTCACAGTATAGAGAATAAATGCAACAGAGTACTCTAACCCACCTCTCTAACGTACCCAAAGAGCCACTTCAGATATTAAGACGTTGAACCATAACAAATCCGTAAACGACTATGGAACCGCCCAAGTACAGGATTATAGGTGAAAATGTACTACCTCCAGGGAAGCACCACTACAGAGTGATCAACCTATCCCACGAAGAAGATATGGCCGTCCATATCAAACGTACCTACGAGCACCGGGAAATAGCTAGAAAAATAATTTGAAAATTTTCGAGTAAAAATTCAGAGAAAAATCAACCGGAAGAGCCGAGGGGGAGCACTTTGAAGGGAAACAGAGGACTCCATGTAAACGGAATACAATGGAAACCAGAATACAGATAGAGCTTCTGTTACCAGACTAAACAGAGAAGGCTAAATGTTAGAGCAACAACATTCCAGACATCCTGCAAAATTCCACCACCTTTTACACAACTTGACCTTCATGTTCTTGTAAGGTCAACTGGGTCTGAAGAAATTTAGCCAGCTTTGTACCTCCCTTTGTTTCCCCGGTTCCTCTGTTATCTGTGCCTCGATGGCATCACAGCCGAGATCTTCACAGGTTGAGCAGCCCTCTACCACTGCATCAACAGCAGATAATCCACGCTCCACTGCATTCCAGGCTGCCCGCAGGTTGGCAGACTCTACTACTGAGCTGAATCTTTTTATGCGATGAAATCCTCATCAACTTACTGTATGCTTTCCAAATCCTGCTCGCCTGATTGCGCGGGGCTCTGCAGTGAAGAAAGATACAACCAGAGAATGAACCCAATTTAAACCATCATAAATCTTTGTCTTCTGCATGGGACCTTTATTCTCTGTCCTCGATTTGATTCCATATAAAGTGAAACACAATTAAATGAAACCAGTGGAGGTCAAAGGCAAAGAAATAAGATGAGTCAAACCAGTTCCATAAACATTGAAAGTATAACTTCAAATCCAGTATAATACTTCCCCAAAACAACACAAATAGCGTATAAAACTTTTACCCAGATAACCAACACAAATCCTTGATATTTACGTGGTATCCAATTTAAAACTTTTACTCTATTTCATTCCATAACCTCTTCCCCTTCCCCTTCAGTTTCTTGAGTTCCAACTAATGGTGTTACATGATTATATTGATAGAACACAAGGCCTGGCCGTAGTAAGGTTTAAAATGATTCCTTGTGGAAGCAACCTTCCTCATACACATCCAAGAGCTTCAGAAGTTCTCTCTTTTGTTTGGTGGACCCCTTCAAGTTGGCTTCGTTGACACTACTGGTAATTATCTTATTCTCAACACATTTCCTTCATTTTCTTAGTAACAACACCATGCCATTAATTTGATGATCAGAAATCAAATTAATGATTTGCTATAAATTAAATATTGATATTCTTGATTTTCTATAAATTGATTTTCGATAGGTGCGTCACACATCAATATTCTTTATCCGGGGGACCTTACTGTATTTCCTAGAGGGGTTCTCTATTTTGAACTCAACGTTGGAAGCGTGGAAGCTGAGTATTTGTCGGCACTTAACAGTGAAAATCCCGGAACTCTGGTACGCCTGCATCCAGTTAATTATATGCTCGTTTTACCTTAGTGCTGCTGCAATATTTCAGATGGACGTTGTTGATTATATTATTTTGATATTGGAGGAGGAAGGAGTATGTTAATAGAAAAAAAGATAAAAATTAATTAAATTATAATTTTATTTTAAATTATTATTATTTTTATTAATTATAATATATATATATATATATTATTTTTAATTAAAAAATTAATTAAAAGGGAGAAAGGTGCATGATTATATGAGATATAAGTATTTATATTTGATTTAATATTATTATTAAAATTCTAAAATATTATGTGGAGACTAAATTGATGTAATTATTTATCTAATAATTATTGATAATTAAATTAAAATTTCAAAATAGACAACTTATTTTTCTAATTATAGCAATGTTGTTGCAAAAATGTTTATCTTTATAAAAATAACCATGATTGAAAGATTAAATATGAATAATAACAAAAGATTTTTAATAAATGAAAATTTAAGAAAAGATATTGTGTTAATTTCTCTAGCATCAAATGTTATTATTTTTTAACATGGAGAGAAAAACAAGAGATCTGCTTTTATTCTCATATCTGACACTTTTCATCTCTATCAAAATAAATAAGAATATTCTAAGACAAAATGAAGTGCTTCCTACCTCTTTAAATATGGCAATAAATAAAAAAGGAGGCATAAAGGAAATGAATAATGAATTACAAAAAGCTACATCAAATACATTGTAATGGTAGCTAGTGCTAATTATACGATGAACCAATATTTAGATATCCTTCAAATATGGCTTAGGATCCATTACTCAAAATGCTTAACACATGCATTTTCATATTGGAACTCTCTTAATTTATTCAAAGTATCCGACCACTTATGGGAGTAGTTTTAGAAAATTCAAACATCCCATATTAACTATATTAGAAGTTGTCCTAGTGTGTGATATGCTCACAAATTGAATTTAAAAATAATCCTAGCACTTTATTGTGCATCATGCTCAATAAAATGGACAATGAAAATACTTTTATATAAAGGATGGGTGAAAAAACGAAAGGGCATTAGAAGTGTCATGAATCTCACAATTTTTGTGACTATCAACTTGCACATACACAAAAGACTAAGTATCCATCTACTTTAGCCCCTCCTTCTTATAAATGGATTCATGAATCATTATGACTTCATCAACGAAATGACAAAAATAGCTCAAAGAACCAATGGTTGGAGCCTGGAATTCAAGTGCATTTTACAACTAAGCATTGAATACATGGAATTCAGGTGCATTTTACAACGAAGCATTGAATACATGGAATTCAGGTTCATTTTACAACTAAGCATGGAATTCAGGTGCATTTTACAACTAAGCATTGAATACATGGAATTCAGGTGCATTTTACAACTAAGCATTACAACTAAGCATGGAATTCAGGTGCATTTTACAACCAAGCATTGAATACATGGAATTCAGGTGAATTTTACAACTAAGCATTGAATAAACGGAATATAGGTGCATTTTACAACTAAGCATTACAAATAAGTGTGGAATTTAGGTGCATTTTACAACTAAGAATTACAAATAAGCATGGAATTCAGGTGCATTTTACAACTAAGCATTGAATACATGGAATTCCAGTGTATTTTACAACTAACCATGGAATTCAGGTGAATTTTACAACCAAGCATTGAATACATGGAATTCGGGTGCATTTTACAACTAATCATGGAATTCAGGTGCATTTTACAACTGAGCATTGAATACATGGAATTCAGGTGCATTTTACAACTAAGCATTAAATATATTCTAAGTATCATCTCATTGTATTTTCCATTCATGATCTCATAATGTTAATGTTATCACATGTTGACCCAACATAATATGTTACAAAACTATAAATGTCATAATAATGAATCAAATGTGGGATAAATAATCTCTCTCTCTCTCTCTCTCTCTCTCTCTCACACACACACACACACACACACACAACATAGATTCATCTTAACTCAATATATTTCAAGCACCAAATTTGTATATCACTTATGCTTTTGATCCCTCTTTCTACTTAATCTATAGAGTTAAGATGGATCTATGCAAGCATATTAAATTTATCCTGATATATATGATTTTAGATGATAAATGATTACTCTATATAGTGAATGTATAAGCATGATGATATCTCAAGAAAATGGAACTTTGAAAAACAAAATCCCTTTTAACCTGAGGACTAGTTTGAGGAATATTGCTTCACATACCTTTGGCCATGTTAGAAGTCCTCCAAGTATACTTAACACCACCTTTAGATTAAACAACCAATTATATTGATGCTATAAGGCATTGTTTTTAAAACAACCTTTTAGTAAGTATTTCCTTGGGAACCTTTATAGATATTTTTAAATAAACCAAGCCAACAAGTCAACCATCAATGAGGTGTATTGGAAAATGCATCTCCACCACTAACAACACAACACATTGAAATATAATAATAATGTATTGATAGTAAAATAATAAATAACATATATGATTTAAGTGACTAAAAGTGTTAGGATCCTACCCTAAACTCCCTACTTTAGGCTACCTAGGAGTTATATAATTGTTGTATGTGGCCATCCTCTTTGAGTTAGGCCCATTAAATAGTATTCAATAATTATTCAATATCAAATATTTCACTTTATAAGGCCCATTAGGTTCTCCATACCCATCAGTGTCCAACCACAAGTAGTTATGATTTTTCCTATACAACTATTCATTATTTGAAATACAAGGCTATGGAATATTTTTCCAGTGTTGTGTGTTTGGAGCTATTCTCAGTGAAATGTCACCCCACATTAAGAGGAAAAATGTTTTTTCTTTTATTCTTTGTACTATCAACATATGAGGCTATATTAATAAATTTCATCTTATTATCTCTTGTTTCTAGTAATTATACAATTATTTTCTCTATATACCTATATGTGTTTCAATTTTCAAGGCTTAAGGAAAAATACAAGTGGTATTAGATTTCTTTCCTAAGCTAGCATGAATTTGAATTTTAGTAAAAGCAAAAACTAGGCTAGATATGTTTTGACATTTTTAAGCAACATAATGAGATGTTTTTGAGTGGGTAAAGCTTTAGTTGGGTATGAATACAGTTAAAAAAATCACTTTGTTGGAAATCCTTGTAACCCTTATTGGTACCCTCAAGTAGTATCACATCAATAACACCCTTATACGATATATCACTTCACATACCTTTTTCCATATTAGATGTCATCCGGATAACTACCTTTAGATTAAACAACCCATTATCTTGATGCTACAAGACATCACTAATAACACTTTGGGAGACCACTCTCTAGTAAGTGGTTAGTCGTGTCATACAACTAAGGGAATTATTAAGCCTATTAGTTAGTGCCATGAGATATTATGCCAAGTCCTATTGCATTTGAACCCTACGTGTCTATTAGAGAACTATGGAACCTATAATTCCTCTATCTCTAAGACCTGAAAAACCATAGCTTCTTCCGTTAGCTAGTGAAATTCCTACATCTTTGCATCTAGGAGGAATTTAAAGAGTCTATCAATGTAATAGCAATTTTTTGGGAGTAATATTCCCATAGGATTAGTTCTTATAAAAAATAAAAAATAAAGAATATATATATATATATATCCCTTGTGCCACATTAATTAATTATGTGGGTATACCTCTAAAGTAACCCCTTTTATGTTGGCCTAACAATAGTGGAGAATGAAAAATCACAAAAACCTTTGGTGGTACCATGATTCAGACTCATAATATGTCCAACTAAAGGAAACAACAATAGGTTGCACCATCTCAAAGCCAACAACAATTCAAATCTTCTTGGTGTCGAACTATAGAATGAAAGGGTTTTGAGATTTAGTTTATGCTCTACATTATGAATGCAATAGTGAGAAATCAATGAGAAATATTGAGAATGATAAGTTACCTCTTAAATAACCATATAATAGATCCAAATATTGATCCAACCAAGGAGGAATTTCCATACCATAATGTGTAAGTTTCATACACATTTTAGGATAATATGTATCCAAACTTTCAAGATCACAATTCATGGCACCATTTTCCAATGGTTGGCATGAAAAAATTAGATGGACCCAATTCCTTGGAGTGAGTTGTTGGAAATACTGAGAGGGGGGGGGGGTGTGAATCAGTATTCCTTTCAATTAGAGCATTAGTTAATATCCAATTACTATCAGTGTTTGTACAATGATAGCATCAAAAAAGAGGAGCACAAATGCACACAGTTTTTAAGTTGGAAACACATTCCAAGACAAAAACCACCTAATGCTTTTCTAATAATTCTTTAATATTCAACTCCAATTGAAAATAAAGCTCCAACTTCCTAGAATCTAGGAAAGCATTCTTCTCCAGCTCCCACTAGATGGACGCTCCAATGCTCGAGATTCTTCAGTAGTCAACTGAATGGATGCCCCAACACCCAATGAGCTACAACTCACCCTAGCACCACCCTACCACCCTATAGAAGAATAAAAGAAGAATGGACTCCCATACCAGGGAAAATGGTGCACTTTACAATGATATAGAATGATGTAGAAGAAGAAGATATACTAGACCATAACCCCAAATTTGACACAACCACCTAATGATGATCCTAGACCTCCCAACACTGCCTCTTCAACCCTTGGCAGATAGACACTAGTACAATTTTTACAATAATATATTTACAATGATACCTTTACAATGATTATATGCAGTGCTGCCAACTTGAAGACTTAATATGATTAACTTCTTGCTGCTATTATACACCTTGGTTGCTACTCTTGCCATGCTACCCTCTGCCGCACCTTTCTTTGCTTTGCTGCCGTAGAAAGTCTGGTCCTTTGCAACCCTTGACAACACATGATCTAGCTTTTTCTTGCCTTCTAGGAGCTCGATATTGAATCTGGTGTATCTAAGTTATTTCAGATCCTCAATATCTGATTTTCGGTCCTGTAGTAGTCCTCTGAGTCATCTTTCCAATGCCATAGGTCTGACCCAATTTGGATTCTTCAAGAGAGATTTATACCCAATCTCTCACAATGCCCTAATTATGGAATGTTTTAGAAGAGCGCACTTGTACGGCATGCCACGTGTCACTTTTTCTTCATTTGGCTCTGATAGAGCGAAAATTAAAGACTGTGCACTATCTGCAATTTTTTACAGAATTCAAATCTGATACTCAAAGAGAGAGAGTTATGACAAATTTACCAAGGTCACTTCTTTGAGATGAATTTCAGGAGCCTGTAAAAACCCTGAGTTCCACAGATCATATCTCCAAAAATATTGCGCACCTTGATCTAAAATTTTTACAGCGCTTCTTCAGGATTTCGGCTTCGCCTCATAAAATTTCATCTTCTGAACCTTCACAGAAAAAATTTTAGAACGCAAATGCCATGATGACCTGTTTCAAATGGCGAAATCCCTTGCATCAGGAGGAAATGAGGATCACAATTTATATAAATGCTTAGGTTGAGAGGGGCTTCAACAAGTGAACGTGGGAGGGATTTTAGGAGCTTAAAAAATATTAATTATGACTTTTCAATGACCCATGCCACAACCCCATGGGGTTTTAGCCCACTAACTGGGGGTACAAACTTCAAACATGAATATCTCTAAAACCGTGAAGAATTACATGGCGTGCCATATATCAATGGAAACATCTCGACAAGTAGAAACCATAAAAATAATTATTGACCTGGAATATATTAATTTGGTAGGTCAAAATTCCCATGCAATATTGGGTTAGCCCCTGGTGCTGCTTGGGTTGACATCAATGACAACCGCTGATCAATATGAGTTACCCAAATGGAACTATATTTCTCTATCCATTGAATTATGAATGACCTACACAAACTCCAAGTCAATGCCTTATACTAAAATTTGGAAGTGGTGACAATGGTATAAGAAGGATCATAAATTATACATTGCTTGAAAAAATTTTATGCAAGTATTTTATTCTCACTTTGAATATAACATTCACCATTTTGGATGCCTTAAAAAAATACGCCAAATGGGCATGGTTATGGAATATATATATATATATATATATATATATATATATATTAACAAAGTCAGTTGCTATTAGTATTCAAAAAAAGGGGAGACGAAGCTCCAAGGTTACAAGAGGTGATATATAAGTAGCAGAGAGAGGTGTGGTAGTGATGTCTGTTGCCACCCTTTTGCTTCTAACTTTAAAAAAAAAAACTGAAAAACAAAAGGAACATAGATTCGAATGAACTGAAATAGTAAGAAGAAAAATTTGCAAGACATGATTAGTCGATATTTACATGGCAGATATGGTGAGTGGTGGAGTCTTCAAGATTGGAATTTGCTCCCTGGTTTCTTAAATTTGTAGAGATGGAGCTTGACATAGTATTCTTTTTCAACATGTACTTAAAAATTTTAATTGATTCTTGTGCGTGGGCACATTTGTTGGAGAGTTCTTTGAACTGCTCTTGGAGGGAGGTGACCCTCTGGTGGAAGAATCTGAGATCAACTTCGTGTCTCTGTTGTGTAACCAGCTCCAAAAAGAGAAGAAAAGAGATATCAACGCCTTAGAAATGAGCCACTTCGAGGGGGCAACCTCCAATACATTACATAAATGAACAATTCTTGGATGATACAATTTACAAAACCTCCTTTCTATATATAGGAGTCCATGGGGCCATAATGTCATCCTAGTGGGCCACAATGTAATCCTAGCCGACCTAACAATAATAATTTAAGGGCACAATAATAACAAAATGGGGGTTACAAGGGTACAATAATAACAATAAGGGGGTTACACTAACAACAATAAGGGACTATACTAGTAATATAGGGACCTAACATGCCCTCTCCTTCAAAAAAGTGTTGTCCTCAACACTTGAGTAGCTCTGGGTGCTTCTGTATAAAATTCTCATCCTCCCATGTAGAATCTTCAGTGGGTAAGTTCTTCCACTTGATGAGATACTCCGAAATTGATCGATTCCGTAGTTGTCGAGTTCTTGTTTCCATGACCGCTTCAGGTTCCAATATGATTTTTCCTTCCTCATCAAGTTCTGGCAATATTGTTTGAACTGGAAGATTTTCACCTATAACCTTCTTTAAGCATGAAACATGGAAAGCTGGATGTACTCGCGAAGAAGAAGGAAGCTCCAATTTGTATGCCATAGTACCAATATTTTGCAACACCTTGTAAGGACCATAGTACTTTGGCGATAATTTATTATCCTTCTTTGCTTGTTTGAGGGACATTTGTTTGTATGGTTGTAGCCGTAAAAATACCCAATCTCCTACATCAAAACTTCTCTCGCTACGATGTTGATCTGCCTGTTGTTTCATTAGATTTTGTGCCAAATTCAGGTTATCCTTTAAGAGTTGGAGAACTTCTTGCTGATGCTCGATGTGATCTTCCACTGCTTGAACCTTCGAATTTTCTCTTAAATATGATGTGATGGATGGTGGATGATATCCATAAAGTGCCATAAATGGGGTCATTTTCGCTGCAGTATGGAAGGAAGTGTTATACCACCATTCAGCAAGAGGTAACCACTTGACCCATTGTGTTTGTTTATCAGATACAAAACAACGAAGATATCCTTCCAAACATTTATTTACGATCTCAGTTCGACCATCAGATTGAGGATGATAAGATGAGCTATGAGCTAATTGAGTACCCAAGCAAGAAAATAACTCCGTCCAAAAATTTCCAGTAAAAATGGGATCTCTGTCGCTCACAATAACCCTTGGGCTTCCATGTAGCTTTTGAATTCTATCCATAAATGTAGTAGAAACTGTACTTGCTTTAAATGGATGAGATAATGCACAAAAGTGTGCATACTTGGTAAGTCTATCAACTACCACCATGATGACATTCTTTCCTTCGGGCTTAGGTAAACCTGTGATAAAATCCATTGAAATCTCCTCCCAACATTGACTTGGAATGGATAAAGGGTTGTAGAAGTCCCGGGGTCTTAATTGTCTCAACTTTATTCTGCTGGCAAACCAAACATTCCGCCACAAACTTTTGAATATCAGATTTAAGGCCATCCCAAAAAAATTCTTTCTTCACCCTGTGGTAAGTTTTTAAAAATCCTAAGTGTCCTCCTAAAGGAGAAGTGTGCAATTCGAGAAGAATCTTTTGTTTTAGTTGGGAATTATTAAAAAGATATAAGCGATCTTTGTACCATAAGGAATCATTTTTCCAACTAAATGTATCAGATGTACTAGGATCTTGCTGCAACTTTTGAATGAGTGTCCATACATCTTTGTCCTTCTTTCATTCATCTCTTGCTTCGGTTATCCAATCTGGTTGGATAATAGAAATGGCACAAAGCAATGCTTCCACCTCTTCATTCTTTCTTGAAAGTGCATCTGCAACAACATTAAGCTTTCCTTTTTTGTAGATTATTTCAAAGTCATAACCCAACATCTTTGTGACCCATTTTTGCTGCTCTTCTGACGATAATATTTGTTCCAAAAAGTGTTTAAGACTATCACGATCGGTTTTTACCTTGAAGTGTCTTCCCATTAGGTAAGTTCGCCATTTCTTTAGTGCATGCAGTATTGCTAACATTTCCTTCTCATAAATAGGTTTCTGTAAATACTTTCCTTTGATTGGATGACTTTGAAAAGAAATGGGTCTTCCTTCCTGCATTAAAACTGCACCAATTCCATTTCCTGAGGCATCACATTCCACAATAAAGGTTTTTGTGAAGTCTGGCGTAGCTAAGACCGGTGCTAGGCACATTGCCTCTTTAAGATGTTCAAAGGCCTTAGTTGCTTCGGGAGTCCATGAAAATGCATCTTTCTTCAATAATGTTGTTAGAGGTGCTGCTATTCTCCCATAATTCTTAACAAACTTGCGATAATACCCTGTTAACCCGAGAAATCCTCGCAACTGCTTTATGGTTGTGGGAACTTCCCATTCCTTAATGGCTTTAATTTTGTTAGGGTCCACTTTAACACCCTCGTGAGATACAATATGACCCAGATATTCCACCTCTTGTACTCCAAAGAAACATTTCGACTTTTTTGCATATAATTGTTTCTCCTGCAATAGTTTGAGCACCCTGTCAACATGTTCAACATGATCCTTCCAAGACCTGCTATAGATTAGTATATCATCAAAAAATACTGGCACAAATTTTCTAAGGAAGGGTTTGAAAATGGAATTCATCAACCCTTGAAATGTAGAAGGTGCATTGGTAAGGCCAAAAGCCATGACCAAAAATTCATAATGACCCTCATGAGTTAAAAATGCTGTGTTTGGAATATCTTCAGTATTCATTCTAATTTGATGATATCCTGAACGAAGATCCAACTTGGTAAAATAAATTGCTCCATGTAATTCATCAATAATTCATCAATCACAGGAATGGGAAATTTGTCTTTAATGGTGAGCTTATTGAGCTCCCTATAATCTGGACACATTCGCCATGATCCATCCTTCTTGTGTACCAATACTACGGGAGCAAAGAAATAACTTTGACTAGGTTGAATTATACCCGCCTCTAACATTTCTGCAATCATACGTTCAATTTCGCTCTTTTGGAAGTAAGGATATCTATAAGGCCTGATGTTTGGAGGAACACTTCCTCGAATCAAATGAATAGCATGATCATGATCACGAATCGGTGGGATTCCTTTGGGAGTTTCAAACACCTTGGAATGATTGTCCAAGACTTGTTGGAGATCTGCTTTGTCATGACATTAGGCTTATTATCCTTCCTGGCTTCCCCGCAATACCCCGTAATTCAACTTCCTTTCCTTCTGAAAAAAATTTCAAGAAAAGTTCTTGAAAATTAAAAGCTACCGTCCCCAAAGATTGTAACCATTGTACTCCTAGTACAACATGAACACCTCCCATAGGAATGGAAAGCATTGGACTAGTCAATACATATTCCCCCATGGTTAGCTTGATATTATGGCATTTTCCAGAGAAATTTATAGTTCCTCCATTTGCAACATCACTTGACATTCTGGTGCTGGGTATAGGAAACAATTTAATTCCTTGGCTACCTTACAATGAATAAAATTATGGGTGCTACCTGAATCAATCAACACTATTACCTTTTTCTTCTTGATATGTCCTTCTATCTTGAGAGTTTGAGGAGTGGTAATTCCTGCCATTGCATTACACGATATGGTCGGATTCATTTCTTCCTCTTCTAGGGCTGGTTCCTGGTGTATATCCTCTTCTTGTTCATTTTCTTCTTCCTCTTCACAATCTATGTAAAATAATTTCTTCTCGGCACACTTATGACCTTTAGTGTATTTGCTATCACAACTATAGCAAAGCCCTTTTGCTCTTTTTTCTTCCAATTGTTGTGGTGTCAACCTTGTAGGTTGTGGAAATCTAGGCATAACAACACTTCCTTCTTTATAGAATTGAGTGGTAGGCTTCCTTGTCGCCATAATTTTACATTCAACTTTTCTTGCCAAGCTGAATGCCTTCTCCAATGAATCAGGTTCCAAAACGCGAACTTCATGTTGGATGTTATCCTTTAAAGTGCCTAGGAAGAGATCAATCCTGTGTTCCTCTGTAAGATCGGTTACCCTTATATTCAATTTTTGGAAGTCCTCAATGTGCTGCCCCACTAAACCCTTTTGTTTGAGATTTATCAATTGGGTAAAGAAGGTGTTGCTCTTTGTATCCTCATAATGTGCTATCATTTACTCCGTAAAAATTGACCAAGTGACAATTTTTTTACGGGAGCAAAGCCATTGATACCATACAAATGTATTTTGTTCTAAATGTAAAGTTGCGATGCGTACCTTTTGTGTGTTTTGCACGTTATGGAGATCAAAATATTGCTCCATCTGTAGTATCCATGTTACAGGATCCTTTCCATCAAACTTCCTCATATCCATTTTTGGAATATGGTGGTTCTTCCCGCCAACATTCGAGTTTATGAAATCATGATTAACATTTATTTTGTTCTCATCGGGAGGTTCTTCTCCTATTTCCGCCATTAGGAATCATTTCTGGTTTTAAGCTTGTCATCAAGCCTTCCATGTATTCTTTTAGATCATTCTTCATGTTTTCCATGTTGTCTTTCATGTCATTCTTCAAACCGGCCATCTTCACTTCCACGCCATCCATTTTAGCTTCCATGCCTTTCTTCAAACCGTCCATCTTCACTTCCACGCCTTTCTTCAAAACTTTCATTTCATTTTTTGTTTCTTTTTGCGAGAGTGAAATTTGTTGCACTTGCTCTTGTAATTTTGATAGATCATGTTGCAATTCTTCATCTTCATGAGTCATAGTAGAGCCTTCTGAAGGCTTAATGGGTGTTGAATTCTTTTTTGGGGCCATTTTAGATTCCAATATTGATATCTATTCTACAAGATGCCCTTGGAATCAATTCAACTTGATTCTTCAAACAAGACTTATGCAATTCGGAAAAAAAATACACACCTTTTACTAGCTTTGAGGAGCTGGATATTGAAATTGAATTATCTCTGTAATTGAAAATCTTCGATATCTTAAATTCAGCCCTGTAGTAGCCCTCTGAAGTTTCTTTCAAATGCCACAGGTCTTACCTAATTTGGATTCTCCAAGACAAAGTTGTGTCCAATCTCCCACAATGACCTAATTCTGGACTAGTTCAGTAGAGCGAACTTGTACGACTTTCCACGTGTCACTATTTTGTCCTTTTTCTCTAAAATTGATAGCCAATAAACTAAAGGCCGTGTACTTGCGACCAATTTTGACGGAACTCCAATCCAATCTCCAGAGAGAGAGTTATTGAACTTTTCCCACGATCACCTCTTTAAGATGAAATTCAGGAGCCTGAAAAAACACTACCTTCCACAGATCATATCTATAAAAATATTGCGAACCAAGCTCTGAAATTTTTTGATGACTTTCCTCAGGATGTCAGCTTCTCACCATATGAATTTCATATTCTGAACCTTCGTAGAAAAAAATATATAGCGCAAATTCCACGATGACCTGTTTAGGAGCCTGAAAAAATACCTGACTTCCACAGATGATATCTCCGCAATTATTGCGAACCAAACTCTGAAATTTTTACACAGGCTTCCTCAAGATTTTTTCTTCGCACCCTAAAAATTTCAGCTTCTGAAACTTCGTAGAAAAAAAGTTATAGCGAAAATGCCACGATGACCTGTTTGGAGCAGCGAAACCCTAGAATCCAAAGCTCCGATACCAAATGTTGTGTAACCAGCTCCAAAAAGAGAAGAAAAGAGATATCAGCGCCTTAGAAATGAGCCACTTCAAGGGGGAAACCTCCAATACATTACATAAATGAACAATTCTTGGATGATACAATTTACAAAACCTCCTTTCTATATATAGGAGTCCATGGGGCCATAATGTAATCATAGCCGACCTAACAATAATAATTTAAGGGCACAATAATAACAAAATGGGGGTTACAAGGGTACAATAATAACAATAAGGGGTTTACACTAACAATAATAAGGGGCTATACTAGTGATATAGGGACCTAACAGTCTCTCTTCGGCCAGCTTAGCCTAAAAATGAAGCTTGACATCCATGATCTTCTGATGGGCTCATTGCTCCAGTTCTTCTTGGAGGTCAGCATAGTGCAGACAGTCTTCACTCCTCACCATTCTGGGCAGTAAAAACCAATTTCCAGAAGTCTATAACAAGGACAGGGAAGAGAGAATGGAAAGGGACGAGGCTTCAAGCAACAAGGATGAAGCGAAGGAAAATGAGGGCAAAGGGGCTGGCGCTGAAGGTAGGAGGAGAGCTCTTGGGGCGAAGGGCACACCTATAGAAGGGCAGACGCAGCAGCAGTATGGTGAAGGATTCCACAACAGAGCAGCGCAGGGAGAGGAGTGGTAGCCAGAGAGGGGAGGAGGGTGTATAAAAAGGGAGGGGCGAGAAAGGGAGGGTGAGACAGGCCACAGGAAGTCATGAGAAGGCAGAGGGAGGAATCGAGCGAGGGAGTGGGGAGGACAGCAGCCTCGAAAGGGGTAAAATTGCAGAGGGAGATTTAAATTAGATGAAAAAGGATTCAGAATCATTACAGATGTAGTAAAATGACCATGTGCATGTTCAGGTGGCACGTGAAACCTCCTCCGAATTGAAATTATGATGGTATAGGCACACCAGATCCGTAAATCGAAGGGCCTTTTGCTGTGGATCCATAGTTGATTTTGCAGATTCATGGCAGGTGGATTTGGAGATTGACATCATTGTAGGAGATGAATCATATGGTTCTGTGACAGGCCCTATTGGCATGGAGGTCCGCTTCCTTGTTTAGGTTGCGGAGAATGTGATAGAAGCTGACACCCTGCATATTTTCGATAAGGAGTTGAAATCTGCTTATGGTTTGTTGAAGGGCCACGTTTGATGCCAAGTGTTTGTGAACCATAATGCTGATGATAATTTTCGAATCGTCGAAGATCATGGCATTGTTTATGCTAAGATTTTGCAGTTGTAATATGCCTTCGAGCAAAGCGAGAGATTCAGCCCTATTATTGGAAAGAGCTCCCAATCCCCATTCAAAGGAAGAAATAATGTTACCCTCTTCATTGCAAATAATATCACCAGCCCCAGCCACGCCTGGGTTGGACTTAGACGCACCATCAAAGAATAGAGAGGGCCTTTTGCAATTTTTTAACCAGATGTTGAAATCCTCCTCAGTCAGTCAAATTTTCCAACTGTTGTTGGTGATGTTCCACTGATTGGTGAGGCTGTTGCTGCAATTGATGATGTTATTCTTGTCCATTAGGTAGCTTATGAAATTGCGCTCTTCCACACATAGATCCTTATAGTCAATTTGGTTTGCATGATTCTTGGTTGAGATAGTTTTCAGTGTAAGACTTCTAACTTTACGACACAGCTTCCTAAAGTCAATTTCTTTATCCTTGAAAAAATTTCGGTTTCGAGCCAGCCAAATATTCCAAAGAGTTGTAAGGGGGAGAGTATCCCAAACTCTTTTTGCTATACTGTTCTTTTTGCGTTTCCAGGGGTATAATTTCTTCCATAAGCCCAAGGCTTCAATGATGGTGTTTTGTGAGCCCCATGGGAGGTTGGAGTTTGAGGTGAGCTCCTTCCAGCAGCTGGTGGCAAAGGGGCATTCGATGAAGAGATGTTGAATGGTTTCTTCAATAGCTTGACAGTTTGGGCAGCAGGAGGGACCAATCACACCTCATTTTTTTAAATTATCAGAGGCTAAGATTTTCCCTTTGAGTAAAGTCCAAATGAAGAATTTGATCTTGAGGAGGGCCCTAGATCTCCAATCTAATTTCCAGAGAGACCATATGGGCGCAGGGTATTCCATATTACAAAGTGTTTGATAGCCTGCTTTAATAGAATAGGTCGATCCTGATGGATCCCAACGAAAATCATCCTCACTGTCCTGCTTTAAAGGAGAAATGCCATGAAGATGAGTTTGGAGGGCTGCAAGACTCGCTTCTAAGTGAGCTAAGACTTCAGGATATTTCCACCCGGTCCAAAGCAGAGATTGAGCATCCTAAGTGGATATCTGGTTCAGGCTATGTAGTCCCATGTTGCTGAGATAGGCCAAAATATGATGAGTTCCCTGATTACTGTTAATGGGGGCTTGCCCCATAATTCTGTTTGCCCCATGCTGATGTTGCTACCACCTTTTAGCACTTTGGATATATTATGGGCTAGAAAGGAAATAGCCTTTTTACAGAGCCCCCAGATCCTAGTGCAAGTTTTATTGGGGATAGATTGGTCAAGAAGATGTTGCCTTGAAGTATTTAGGTATTTAATTTCCATAACACGCTTCCACCAGGCTAGCTTGCCGCTGATTAGCCTCCAAATTATCTTCCCTCCAAAAGCCAGATTCATAAACTTTGGGGAGAGCATACCCAAACCCCCATGCTCTTGATCTTGGATGATTTTGTTCTAGTTAATGAGATTGTATTTTCTTTTCTCACATTTCCCACCTTGCCAAAGAAATTGAAGAATAATGGCCTCCACTTTGTGATGGAAGGTGGTAGGGGCTTGAAGGAGGGAAAACTGGTATAAAGGTAGGGAAGAGAGGCCCAATTTGAGGAGTATAAGGTGGCCAGCAGGGTTGAGCCAAGAAGCTCCCCATTGCTACACTTTCCTTTTCATTTTTTCGATGATAATGTCCCAAAATTCAGCCTTCAGGGGACCTGTGCTCACAGGCATTCCCAGATAAGAGAAATTCCCCCAATCCAACTTGTAAGGGACCTAAAAATGTTGACAATGTTGTGCAAAGACTAAGTTGAAGTATTCCATCCATAAATATAACTTTTAAGATGATTAATCATGCCTCCAGAATAGCTCATAAATTTATCCAAAAGAGATTTGAACCGATGAGCTATGATGTTGGAGGCCCCTCCCATTAGCAGTGTATCATCAACAAATTGAGAATGTTTCATGTTTTTGACTCCATTGCCAAACTTAATGCCAGTGATGAGCACGACCCGACACTTATGGTATAGGGCCTTACTGAAGGATTCAACCATTAAAATGAAAAGATAAGGGGATAAGGGACAGCCTTGTCTTAGTCCACGAGACGACTGAAAAGAGGGTGCTGGCCTGCCATTAATGAGGGGGGAGATCCAAGGGCCAGTAATGCAAACTTTAACAAGGTCTAAGAAAGAGGAATCAAATCCCGTTTTTTTAAGGACAACAATGAGGAAAGAGTGTCAGACTCGGTCGAAAGCATTGGCTAAATCAAGCTTAAGGATAAAGCCTTTTTCATTGTGAGAGAGGATAGAATGGATTTCTTCTTGGAGAAGAAGGATGGAATTAGAGATTTGTCTATTGGACAAGAAGCCTCCTTGGTCCTCGGAGATGAGAGAAAGAATATGGGGTTTCAAGCGAAGAGCTAGGATTTTGGTCAGGATTTTATAAGAGGAGTTACGAAGGGAAATGTGCTGAAATCTGGAGAAGGAGGAGGGTCGATTTTTTTTGGGAATGAGGGCAAGATGAGTAGCATTAGTATAGCCTCCTATTTTTCACCTGCGTTGGGTCCATTGTATCTTTTTGACCAAATCTTTTTTGATAATTCCCCAATATGTCCTGTAAAAACTAATGGAAAAGCCATCTGGGCCCAGAGCTTTATCTAGTTGCAGGGTCCATATTTCTCTTTGGATCTCTGTTTCATCAATTTCCCTAGTGAGCAGATTATTGATGTCCTCATTGCCTGTAGTGGGAAGGCACTGGAGGAAATTAGAGTAATCCTCGTCGCTTCTCGTCTCAGTGAGAAGGTCTTGAAAGTGTGCAGAAGTGGCCATTTTGATTGCTTCTTGATCGGTATGAATATTTCCCTCAGCATCAGTGATGGAACTTATGTTGTTTCAAATTTTCCTAACAGTGGCCTGTTTGTGGAAAAAAGTAGAGTTCTTGTCACCTCCTTGCAGACATAGCTGTCTCAATTTAATGCGCCATTTCTGCTCCTCCTCTCTATTGGCGCAATAAAGCTGGAAGTAAATATCATTTTCAAGCACACGATGTCCTGGGATGACTCCATTTGTTTCAATTTTATCATGGATGCCTTCCAGTCTTTTCTTTATATCTGATTGTATCCTCTCTGGCTCTTTGTAATGGAATTTCGCCCATTCCTTGAGAGCGATTTTAGTGTTCCTTAGCTTGCTTTCCCATATGAATACAGGTGATCCTTCTATATGTTGGCTCCAAGCATACCAGAAAATGTTATTGGCTTCAGGGATATTGTTCCACAGAGGACTGTATTTAAAAGGAATAGGCCCTAAAGGGCGTTTCTCTTCAAGGGTGAGCGTAATTGGGTAGTGATCAGAAGCAGAGAAAGGAAGTACAAGGGCCATAGCTATGGAGAAGGAAGCTAGGTGGGTGATGTCCACAAGAAATCTATCTAGCCGCTCCATAATATTGTCCTTCCCAATTCTACGGTTACTCCAAGTAAATTTTCGATTTTTAGGAACTATGTCAACCAACTCATGCTCCTACATGGGCCTTCTAGCTGAGTTCTGAAAGGATCTTGGGTGAAATTTCCTCCTCTTTTTTCATTGGAGTGGAGGATGAGATTAAAGTCTCCTCCTATTATTATATTATTGTTCTCTTCTTCATATATATCGGTCTTGATAGAATTCCAGCACTGTTCTTTATCTCTGTAGTGATTTGGTATGTAAACAATGTAGGTGACTATTTTTTTTTGTCTCTGATGTTCTCTAATATGAATTTGATCCAATTCTAGTTAATAATGCTGCCTCTAAGTCTCCATTCACTTTTGTTCCAAAGGGTGACAAGACCCCCAGAAGCCCCTCTTGATTCAAAGAGAAGGCCTTCATAGTGCTTGAGCTTGTCAATAATGTCTTTCATTTCTGATTTCCCTTGCTTAGTTTCTTGCAAGAGAAGGATTCCTAGTTTCTCATGGTTTATCAGATATTTAAGGGCAACAGTTTTGGAGGGGTGCCCCAATCCCCTGCTATTCCAAGAAAGGACTTTCATCATTGAGTACCATTGGTACGAAGGGTTGTTCGCCCTCTTTTTTCCTTAGCCCCCATCTCCTTGCTAGTTTGGCCCAAGATGTAGGTTTCAATAGGGTTTTGGGTGCCCATTGCAATTTATTTTTGTGCATTTTCATCTCTTTTCTACTTGATGGATCTCCTTCCAGGTCCTTGCTTTTTATGAGGTTCAAGGTTTGCACCATGCTCTTTCGAAGAGTTTCTAGTAGCACGAATGGAGGGGGGATTAGGGGTAGAGGGGGGATCCCGGTGGGAAGGGGAGGAGCATGGAGCATCAATTTGGGAGAGGGGGATGAAGAGAGGAGGATCATCCTTGGGAGGGGATAATGAGGAAAAGGGGTTGGAAGATTCCAGGTTGGAATTGGGAGGAGGGGGAGGGGGCCTGGACAGAGGATGCAGAAGGATGAATGGGGGGTTCCTGGGAAGAAAGAGAGGATTTGGAGGCTAAGGGATTGGCTTAAGGAGGAGCAAAAGATGGTATAGCTTTAGGATTAGAGGTAGATTTATTTTTTTTAACTGTTTCCCTTTGTGCTTCTTGGTCAGGGTTTTCAACATTAATAAATTTAGAACAACAATTTGCAAAGTGGAAATATTCATGACATACCTTACATTTGAAAGGGATCTGCTCATAATCAAGTTGTTGGATGTGAGTCCAGTCATCTACCTTGAGCTTGATGGCCTTCGGGAGCCCTTGACCTAAGTCAACCTCAACTCAGATCCTGGCGCATGCTTGCATGTTGTCCTTTGGTTTGCTGTGATCAATGAATTTTCCGACGACATTCCCAATGGCACGGACTGATTCATCTCCCCAGCAGTGGAGAGGGAGGTGAGGAAGACGGACCCAAACCGGAACCGCGCTGGGCACATCTAGCTCGGGATCAAAGTCCGAGGTCCATTTGTTAAGATACAGACCTCTAGAGTCCATTAAACATGGCCCATTCCTGAATATTAAGTCCTTGTACTCTTTGGATTTGAAATGAAAAGTGAAATACCCTTTCCCACAAAAGTGTATGGAGATTTTGCCATTAATTTTATCGGCCCAGTTTCACTCTACCCATCGCTGCATCATTCTCGGAGAGGGCCAAAGCCTAGTGAATTGTCCTATAAGTCCTTTTTCATCCAAAGAAAGAGCGGCCATGTGAGAAAGAGAAGGAGGAAGAATGACTTCCTGAAGGCCCTCAAGTTTCTTTACAAATTTGGAGATTTCCGGTTGAGGCCTCTGAGGCAGCAGAGATTTAACAAGGGCAGAGAAGGCAAGTTGAGAAGTGGCAACCTCCACGGAGGAGCCTGGAGGGGCCATGCCAGAAGAAGAGAGGGAGCAAAGCCGAGGGCGCTGGCAAGCCAGGCGCGGCTACAGTAGCAGCATGACCTAGAGAGGACCCGAGCACAGCAGCATTCGATTAGCATTGATTCATTTAAAGGAGATTATATTGTGTGGTTTGATCATGGTTATGGAATATGTTACTACCTTTGAAAAATTGGGAATACTCGTAGAGATCCAATCTATTTTTTTTAAAATGTTTCATTAGTGGAATCAAGGAGTAAATTTAAGACATAATCATGATGTAATGCCCTTATCCATGGTTGGAAGCTTGTGACAAAGCTAAAGAAGACTAAATAGTGAACAATGTACAAAGAACGGGACTTGTATTCACCAATTGTTGTAGCATGCCCTAGCTGCCTCATGGTTACTATCTATATCTCATCCAACTCATAACATGTTTCCATCAACAAGTTATCTCAAAAAGAGATGGAAAACATCAAAATCTTTAGCTTTGATATAATTATGATGAGTGACATTTTAAAGGTTGAAAGTGTAAAGAAGGAAAATTATTTAAAATTAATGGATATCTTTATGATTTGTTTTTTCGTTATTACCATGTTGAATTTGAATTATACTATGACATTTCGTTTATTTTCTTAAAAACTATTAGGAAAAATAACTTTCCATTTTCACAATTCACGTTTTTAAATTAAAGATTTGATGTGAAAGAGTAGCTCATGAGGTGTTTCACCAAAAACAATGTTTTCATAGAAAAAATGCATGTTCCATGTTAATATAGCTTTTTTGTGTACAAAGCACCATATTGATATTAATGATATAGCATTAACAAATATCGTTACAAGTTAAAAGATATACAAATATGTTGATATCAACACTACATCATCTACAATTCCTCCGTTCAAAAATATATATATATTTTTAGAGGATAGAACCCTCATGAGAATGTTCATGAAGAAGTTAAAAAATGAAATCTATAATAATATCAACCATCCATTTATAATTGAGGTAGTAAACTTGTTATTGAAACAATCTCATGATGTTTTCCCATGGTCAATATTTTTTCCAATGATTGATTGTAACATACCTCCTCAAAAACAAAATTTACTACAGTAAAGGATAAATTATGACTTATCAAAAGTTATAAATTATTTACATGCTTACGTTATTACTTCTAAATTCAAAATAACACTATGTATTATCATTATGTCCCACGATACATAATATTTGCGACATACCTATAGTTAATAAAATTCATGGTAGCTACATCGAGGTTCCTTGTAAAATTACTTAAAATTTATGTCATTGTATTTAATTCATATGTGGCCATATATGGTTCCTCCACGATGAAAAAACTAGGGTTTTTAATTTTCTTGTACTATATAGTGTTATATTGGCCTCTCCATGTGCCCATTGAGACTTACACATTTCATACCTATGTTGAAAATATTCAATGAAAAAATAACACAGAGGGATGCTTCCCTCATAACAAAGAGAATGCACAATAATGCAGAAATTAACAATACGTAGACAGACAACGATTACACAAGAGAGGAATGAAATTCTTTTTCTATTAAACTCTCTCTAAGAAAATGAAATTACATTTCTTTTAATACAAATGTCTGAAGCCTGAAAACCTAATTCTATTCAATGTTGGATGGATGTTTAACCACCAGTCGTCCTTTTGCTGTTATAAGACCTATTTCTTCATTAAATCGGCGCACAGACTGTATTTCAGTTTATACACGAAAACACGTAAAAATGCGTTCAAAACACAAATGGACGGACTTCAAATTTTATATTTTTTGGCTCTAAGTCCTCATCACATCTGTGCCCTTATCTCATTTCAGAAATATCAAATTTTCACTTGTGGGCGCTTTACGGGAAAACTTAAATTTGTGCGATTGTGATGTGCCGCTGCGATATCGCATCGCAAAGAAAACAATATAACTTGAGGGCAGTGGAAGGGAAGGTTGATATGTTGCGATTTCAATGTGATGTGGCACGATCACATCATAGGTTAAATAACTTATGTTGTGGGTTGTTAAGTGGAAAGAGTAAAGGATTGCGATTGCGATATGCGATACGATATCGCATCGCAACATCGCGAGATTTGTTCCGAGGGCTTAACAGGTAAGGGATAAATGTTGTGAAGTGCCCTATCGTGGGCAGTAAATATTGGTAAGTGCAGTAAGTGAAATACAAAGGAATAGGTAGAAAAACAAATTACGGTGGAGTTAGGTGTGGGTCCCACTGATATCGCAGATTCAGCGGTAGAATAAGTTACGACAGAAGGGCTCAAGAGTTAAAACAAAAGGGTTGTGAGTTTTTCCTGTGGGAAAAAGGTAAGTACTGCAGCAGGTAAGGAAATAAATGCAGAGGTAAGGGCTCAGATACTCTATTCTGATATTTATGGAAATTGCGTGAAAATGCCTCTGGCTCTTGGATCCTTGCTTGTCCATACTGCAAAAAAATTGATGAAGTGTGGGTTGTTGCCACTGCTTATTCTTGGAGGTGGTTGGGAGTTAATTCCAACACTCCCCCTTAATCACGAATTTCGCCCTCAGTCACTTACAGAAAATGTCTGACATAAACAGAACTCTTCTATCCCAATGGCTTTGTGAGGATATCAGCAAACTGTTCCTCTATCCTATAATGCTGTAAAACAATCTCACCATTGTTAACCAATTCTCTTATAAAATGATATTTGGCATCTATATACTTTTTTCTCTTGTGGAAAACATAATTCTTTGATAATGCAATTGCTGAGCTATTATCACAATAAATTGTGGTTCCTTTGTCTTTCTCATGACAAAAATATCTTAACATCCTTCTCATCCATACTGCTTGGCATGTTGTTGTTGTTGTTGCCACATATTAAGCTTCTGTTGTTGATAGTGCAACTATTGGTTGCTTCTTGGAAGCCCATGAAATGGCTCTCGATCCCAAATGAAACACATACCCAGATGTGCTCTTACTATCATGTACACTTCCATCCCAATCACTGTCAGTGTAACCAATCAACTTAAAATTATCAGTTGAGGAGTATAGAACACCATACTCCTTTGTTCCATTCACATATCTCATTAGTCTCTTGGCTGCTTGCCAATGTGTCTCCTTTGGTGTCTCCATGAATATGGAAATTAAAATTACAACATACATAATATCAGGCCTAGTTGTAGTCAAATACATTATACTGCCAACTATGCTCTTATACAATGTCAGATCGACATTCTTGCTGCAATATTCTTTTCTTAACTTCAACCCCATGATAGTTGGAGTTACTGCTGCTTTGTTGTTATGTTGATTTCTTGTGGTGTGTTGTGTTGAGCTTGTGCAAGTGGAGGAGGATCCACCGTTGAGGTATTATTTTATGCAATAAATTCCTTTTTATATTTATTTCAAATACATGACTTCACATTTACAGTTTCCTCTAAACTTCCATCCCAAGCTTCTTCTTCAATTAATTGAACATCTCTACTGATTATTACCTTCTTGGTTGATGGATTATAGAGCTTGTAGGCCTTGGATTCATCACTGTATCCAACAAATATACACTTCTCCCCCTTGTTATCCAAATGCTTCCTTAATTGATCTGGGACATTTTCATATGCCACACATCCAAATACTCTCATGTGAGTGACAAACTACTTTGTTCCACTCCATTCTTCTTCTAGAACTCTATTAATAACAACTTTGGTTGGAAATCTATTTAAAATGTAAGCTACACAATTGACAACTTCATCCCAATACTCATTTGGCAAGTGCCTTGCCTTCAACATACTTCTGACCATCTCCATGATGGTCCTATTCTTTCTTTCTGCAACACCATTTTGATGTGGTGTATACCTTGTGGCAAACTGCTTGTGTATGTCGTGCTCCCTGCAGAAACATAGGAATTCTTTGGAGATATACTCTCATCCTCTTTCAGTTCTCGGCACTTTTATGCAATGTGCACTTTTCTTCTCAACAAGAGCTTTGAAGTGGTAGAACTGTTCAAACGCTTCACATTTGTTTTAAAAAATACACCCACGTATTTCTGGTGTAATCATCCATAAATTTCAAGACATAGTGACTTCCAGCTAATGATGGTGTTTGCATTGGTCCACACAAATGTGAGTGGACTATCTCCAAGGGTGCCTTTTCCCTTATACTCTTTCCTTTTGGAAAGGATTCTCTATGTTTTTTTCCCAAGATGCAACTTTCACATAGGCTGTCTAGTTTCCCTACGAGTGGTAATCCTCTTACCATTCCTTTTTTATGAAATAGGTTCAAACCTCCAGAATTGAGATGTCCAAATCTCAAATTCCACAACCAGTTTTCATATTTCACTTCTTCTTGAAATACCTCTTGTGTGACTACTTCCACAACACCTCCTTCCTTCAAGTCTATTCTCACTACAAGAAAAAAGGAAATTGGTGAGGGGCGAAAATGGTCACCATAAGCTCATTGGTGATGGTCAAAAGAGCCTTCATCACCAAAAATTAAACGTCACCAAAGGTGGCGTCGCCGAAAGTATAGGTGTTGTGGTGACATTCAAGGTCCGTCACCAATAATGATTTATAGTGACAAATAGTGACCATCACCATTTCATATGAGCAATGGTGATGGACAATTGCCTCCGTCACCAAAAAATTGAACGTCACCAAAGGTGGCATCGCTGAAAGTATGTGTTGTGTTGACATTCAAGGTTCATCATGAATATTGATTATAATGACGGATAATGACCGTCACCATTTCACATGAACAACAGCAATTTTTTGTGATGGACCTTTCATGGCTGTCACTATTGGTGCATATATATGGCGATGTTCATTGACCGTCACCATAAAATCATTGGTGACATCAAGGTCTATCACGAATAATGACTATAATGAAAAACAATGACCCTCACCATTTCATATCAACAACAAAGATTTATGGTGACAGACCTTTAATGGTTGTCACTATTGATGCGTATATATGGTGGCGTTCGTTGACTGTCACCATTTCATATTTTGGCGAGGGTTGAAACATGTCACCATAAGCTCATTGGTGATGGTCAAAAGAGCATCCGTCACAAAAAAATAATCGTTGTCATTCCCTACGAATATCATGGCATGATGGAATCGAACCACCAACTTCCTACTTGTAAAGCAGGTGGTCTTCCATTGAGCTAGCACCCTTTAAAGAATTAGACTTTAAACTAGCAATTGCCCCTAAAGGTGCAAAGATACACCAAAGGAATAGAAAATCTAGGAAGATCAAAATTGCTAGAAATAATATGTTCAATATACATAATAAAAAGACAATAAGAATAAATTTTGATATAATCTAACAAAGCATGTACTATGTAGGAGAATAACTGGAAAGCACAACTAGAAATTTGAATCACAATATAACAATACAAAAGAACATGCAACAGGAAAGGAACAACTCCACAGTTTGAGAAATATGAACAATCCATGGGCATGTTTTTATATATTGATATAGATAACGAAATAGAAATCTAGATTTATGAAATTCAAGTATCACACAATAATGTCTTGAACAAATATAAATATGTAAAATAGTATTTTTTGCATTTGGATTTACCTTGTAGAACCTCAGGAAAACGTTTTCACATAAACAACCAATAAACATAACAACATGGACCTCAGGAGCACTAGAGAAGTATTCAAAGAAAATGATGAAAAGCGTATCTAGAAAGAACTGAGAACCCTCTGAAGTAAACCACACATTTATCATCGTGACTAGTACACTTGCAAAAAAAGATCAGAATAAATTATGAACTATTCCACCAAAAAACAATGAATTTTTCAACTAAAATACAGTTTCAAATTTATCACTAGTATGACACTAAATTCTTTGCAAAAATAGGGAAGTTTCAAGACAATGTATAATAGCTTGCATGAATATCGTGTTGATAAAAGCTTCCAAGGAATAAGACCATAATAGTCAACAAGGGTGCCATCATACTTAATACTATCAAAGAGTGGTCAATAGCAAAAGTGAATTGACAGACCTTCATAACTTGCATTGGTTCCTTATCCTTCATCCAACCCTAAAATTTTATACCAATGTTAAAATTTTGAAGGAAAATTAAGAAAAGTCACATGATCTTATGAAATAAGATTTTTATCACTACCATTAACTATAATGCAACAATTTTTCACAAACAAAGCATCCTTGTCTAAAGTGAAGTAGTCAATGATGATTAAGACTAATTGTGGGCTTAGAATTGTTTTTCCATTTTTTTTGAATTGTTAGAATTACCGTACTTATTAGCAGAGGCATTCCCACCATGGATTGGGAAGTCCACAACAACCACTTATGTAACTAGGATTGTTGACTATAATCATTTTAACCTTCTCCTTTCTTTTGCTCAGCCACTGAAATATGTGTTGAGAACTCTTTTCTTAAGACATCCCTCATTAGAATGAGAAGAACATTAGTGATAATAACAATATTCTCATAACATTTCCACTATCATTACAATTGTTTTGGGCTAAAATTTAGAATTATGGGTATCTTTGTCATGCCTTGTAAACAAATGAAGATGACAAGGGGAAGGAGCAAAAGAAGAGGGATTAGAAAACATCCACTGAGAGGAGCTTGAATTGTTGTCAATGATGCTCCATATTTAGGGATTTATTCTGTAACTTGCTTTCAATATTCAAGGCAAGCCAGAAAGCCTTGCTCCAATGAACTGAGTGCATGCGAATTCCATCTTGTGTTGAATATGAAACAAGAGACACTTGATAAAAATGAAGCATTAATCCCTGACGATGAATTTTTCAATATACTAATGAACAATCAATACCAGAAATTGTCAGAGAGGCAGCCACCGCTAAGTAGCTCCTTCCTAAGAGGTTAGAAACATTCTCTAATAACTAGTTTTTAGAAGCCACCGAAATCACCCAACAGGCACCACATTGCACACAGCATGTTGAGTTGTGGGAGAAAGAATCTTAAATTAGAATGCACCCTTTTGTGAGTAATAGCATTTTGGAGAAACAAAAATGCCTATGATAAGTGATATACCTGCTGGAGGTATAGAAATGATGCCAGCAGATCAGGAGGTTGGTCCAGACCCCAATAGATATCTAGGGAACAACCCAAACCCGAGTAACTCTAAGGTTATGGAAAAAACATTGAGAAGGAATGTGAAGGCAAAATTCTTGCAATCAGACTAAACTCACAGGATAACTACGAACCAAGAGTGACAAAGTTCTAGACAGTTCCTTAGTCTAAAGAGGCTAGAAGCTCATGCAACACTAGAAGGTTATTTTATTGGGAAAAGAGAATGCTATGTGCATCTTTCAGATGCAAACTGCTCTTGCACATGATGGGAAAAATGGCTTGCAAAAATATGCCCTGTGTCCAGCATCAACGCACACAACATTCTCTTTTTCCCAATGCACTAACCTTCTAGTTGTGGCCAAATAGCACCTGGGTCACAGTGGCAAGGCTTTCAGGTGCAAGCACTTACCAAATCTTCCACAATTTGCGCTATTGTACAGGAACTAGATCTTGGACCTATGCTAAGATGTGTGGTGTTTCCACTACAAGACATCAAGCAGCGTGTTTAGCATTCAGAGCTGACAAACTTGAGAAGAAACTTGAGCAGGGAGAAATAGTCAGAAAGAAATGAACAAATAATAATAATAATAATAACTCTAGAAGATTATAAATAGGAAACCCTACTATCACTGCACTGGAGGTGCAGGCCTTCATTTTTTTATTTTTCATTATAATTTTCGCAAAATCCCTCCAATCCTAGCCTATCACATTTTTTCATTTAGCAACAGTTAAAGCCCTTTTCATTTGGTCACGTATGAATCCCAATGGAAAGTTGGTATTATATATGCCATACATAACAATTAGGAAGCCAAAACAAGTAAATTCAATGTTTCAACTATAACTTCTTATCAGGAAATGTTAGTTACAGTAACAACAATGGTATGCCAATTGCCTAAGCTATATGTATCTCCTGTAGAAAGGATGATTGTAATCCCTGTGTGAGCCAATAAATAGCAACATAAATAATTAATATGCAGCGGAATTGTTGTAGAAACTATTTTATAAATGGGAAAGGTAGTGAATTATGGAATAGCATATCATGTGTACTACCTATTTAGTCGCTTACCCTGCAATATCTACTATCATTTTCAGTTTCTTTATTATTTGGGTACATTGCTCATTTTATCTAGAATTACAGTGAGACAGTTGTCTGATAGTTGGTCATATTATAGTAGGAACACCATTAATATAGGAAATCTAGTTTTTGACTGAAAATGAGACCATGGCATAAGGAAAATAATTGCCACAAGGTAAAAATATGATTGACAACTTCTTATTGGAATGTATATTATTTGGAGTTAAATACAAACTATGATTATTTGTGGTAATTCTATGGATGTTGGAGAATAGACATTGAAGAAAGTATTGTCACTGTAACACATCTACAATGTAGCTATAGATCCCTTTTCACATTGGTTTCTATTTTCTGCAATGGCTTGTAGTGGTAGCATGATGCGTGCATTAGACATTTGCTTCTAATGTTCTAGTGAACTTGGTATTTTGAAGAGGGTCATAACCTATTAGGAAAGAACTTATTTTTTCATAAGAGGCATTCCTAGAAAAAATTGGTCAAGAGGCCAATCTGCAAGACAAAATTATAAGATATATTGTGAATTCTCCAAAGCTTGAAACTTATTCACTGGTTGATACTTCACTAGTCAGTCAATAATGTAACAGCCTTCAGAAACCAAAACACAGTGGTGACTTGCAAGTCATGTTTGCATTATGCTAGTACAAGCTTAGTCTATTCAGAGGCCTACCATATGCAACAAAAGAGATTTGCAAAGAAGTTTTCCATGTGCACTATTGGAATTATAGGACAAATGAAATAGTTAGTTTATATGTCTTCAGCGATTTTGAATTAGGAAAGAAGCCCCTAAAATGTACATCCATCATAAGGCTAAGTCGAGTTCAATCTAGTCAAGTGTGTTGTTGCTTGCACACACTTGTTATTTATTTTTCTCGTCTTAGGCCTTAGCAAACTGACATAGTAAATGTATAAGAGTTCCCAAAATAAGTGTATAAGTGAGATGGAAGACATGTGAGAAAATTCAAGTTGGCCTATCCATGTTCACCCATTATTGCGCTTCTTTAGGATTAATAATTTAGGAAAGTTTTTCAGCACTGTGGGACTAAGAAAGTATGCCAACTTGTAAGATTAAATAAACACTGTTACTGATGAAATAGGTAACTTGACCTCAAAACGGGAACTCTAGCCCAAAAAGACTCAAAAAACATGAAAAAACACCCCAAAAACAAAAAAAGTGTATTCTAGAACGCACTTGTTTTTTTTTGAAGGTCAAATTTCAACATTTTATAAAATTATGCTAAAAACAAAATTGTTTCTTGAAAAAAGGATTGATTTAACACCCTCAAAACAAAACCAGTTGATGCTGAAATAACAAAAAAAAAAACTGTCATATTTTTGACACTTCTAAAAATAGAAATAACATTTTTTAATTTTTAAAATTCAAACATTAAAAAAAACCTAAAATTTAAGAAGAAAGTAAATTTAAAAAATAAAAACATTTTAAAGCTTAAAATTTAAAAATATATAGGAATAAAAAAATAAAAATAAAAATAAAAAACAAAATACAAATTTTAATTCAAACATTTAAAAAAACCTAAAATTTAAGAAAAAAAAAATTTAAATTTTTTTTTTAAAATTAAAGATTAAAATTTCAAAATATATAGAAATAAAAAAATAAAAAAAGAAACAAAATAAAAATATTAAATTAAAAAAAAGGTAAAAAAGAAAGAAATTATAAAAAATTAAATATAGAAATTAAATTTAAAAAAGAAAAAGAAAATGTTTATTAAATTTAAAGAAATAAATTAAATTTAAATTATATATATATATATATATATATATATATATATATATATATATATATATATATATATATATATATATATATATATATATATATATATATATATATATATATATGAGATTTTATTAAATTTAAAAAAAAAATGATAATATTAAAATAACAAATTAAATTTAAAAAGGAAAATTTTTAATTTTAATAAATAAATGAATAAACAAATAAATTTTGAAAAAAAAAAAAAAATTTAAATATAAAGAAAAAAAATAATAAATTGTTAAAATAAAAAGTTAAGAAACTTTAAAAATCAATTAAAAATGAAAAATTCAAAAAAATAAATTAAAATAAATTATATTAAATAAAAAATAAAATAAAAAACAAATTAATTTGAAAATATTAAGTTTAATTTAAATATATATATATATATATATATATATATATATAATTTTAAATACACAATTTTAATTGAAATAAAAAAAATATAAAAATTTTATGTAATTAAATAATAATAATAAAAAAATACAAAATTTATAAAATTTTAAAAAATTAAATGAAAAAACTAAACATAAAATTTAATAATAAAAAAATTAAAAAAAAAAAAAAAAATCAATTAAATTAAAAAAATACAAAATTTAATAAAAATTATTAACGAAATTTAGAAAAAAAAATTGAAAACAAAAAAATAATAAAAATAATAAAAAATTTTAAAAAATTTTAAAAAATAAAAAATCAAATTAAAAAAAAAAAATATTAAAAATTAAAAAAAAAAAGAATTTTTTGATCGTGGTGGCACCGCCAATCGGCCTCCCACCCAGGTGGCGGCGAAGACCGACCGCTTGGCGGGCAGGGAGGCTGCATGCAACCCGTCGCCCGCCCAGCAGCTGGCCTCCGCCGCCACCTGGGCGAGAGGGCGATTTCGAGAATCGGCCTCCTGCGGCGGGAGGGCGATTCTGGGAATCGGCCTCCTGCGGCGGGAGGGCAATTCCGGGAATCGGCCTCCTGCCGCGGGAGGCCGATTCCTGGAATCGACATCTCGCCACGGGAGGCCAATTCCCAGAATTGCCCTCCCACCCTGGGAGGTCGATTCGGGCGATTCCCGGAATCGACATCCCGCCACGGGAGGGCGATTCTCAGAATCAGCCTCCCCATAGTGGAGGACGATTCCCGAGTCGGCCTCCAGCACGGGGCGGATTCCCGAGAATGTTGCGACGGTGCAGGAATCACCCTCTAGTGGGAGGCGGTTCCCGGAATCGGCCCCTCTCAGCGGGAGCGGTCGGAATTGCGATTGGCCTCCCAGCGGGCCAGGTCCCGAGATCGACCTCGCGGGCTGGCGGCGAGCCGATCGGCGAAGCGCGGGGAATTAGCATCGCGGCCACCGCTGCCAGCCAGCCGGCCTCGCCGCCACTAGGTGGAGGCGTTAATGGCACCACCACGATCAAATTTTTTTTTAATTTTTAATATATTTTTTTTTAATTTGATTTTTTAAATTCAAAAAATTTAATTTTTTTTTTTTTTTTTTTTTTTAATTCAATTTTTTTACTTTAAATTTAATTTGTTTTAATTTTTTAATTTTTTTTTTTAAATTTTGTTTTTAAATTTAATATTTTAGATTAATTATTTTTTAAAATTTAAAATTTATTTATTAAATTTATTAAATTTTAATTTTAATTTTTTTTTTTTTTAATCTTTTACTTTATTTAGTTTTTCATTTTTAAATTTTATAAATTGTTTCATTTAAAAAAAATTAGTAAATTTATGGATATTTGTTTTTTAATTATTTGCACGTGGTTTTTTTCATTTTTTTTGTTTTTTAATGATAGTTTTTTTATATATTTTAATTTTCTTTTTCAATTTTAAATTTTTTATTTTATTTTATTTTATTTTATTTATTTATTTATTTTTTAAATTTTTTTTTTTGTTAATTTTAAAATTTGTATTTTTTTTCTTATTATTATTATTTTTTTAATTTAAATTTTTAAATTTAATTTTTTCTTTTTTGTATTTTTTTTTTTTTATCTAAATTTTAATTTTGTAATTTAAATTATTTTTAAATTTTCTATTTTTTATTTTTTTTTTTAATTTTTTTGGTTAATTTTTGTTTTTTTTCTTTAAATTGTGTGCTTTTTTTTCAAATTTTGTCGTTTCTTTTGATATAATTTTCGAATATTTTTGTTTTTTTTTGGTTTAAATATTTTTGTTTTATGAGTTAATTTTTTTTTTTTTTTTTTTACATTTTTATTGGTTTTTTAAATTTTTTTATATATATATTTTTTATCTAAGTTTTGTGTTTTATTACCAACATGAAAATTACCACTCTAAAAAAAAGGTTGATGCTGCATCAATACGTTTCAAAATTAACATGAAAATCACCGCTCTAAAAAAAAAGTTGATGCTGCATCAATACGTTTCAAAATTAGCATGAAAATCACTAACATTTTAAAACAAATATTCATACTTCATAAATTAAAATATTGGAGTGTCAAAAATTTGCACAAAAAAAAGGTGGGTGATTCTGCATCACCACTTTTCAAAATCGGGTGCTTTTTATGTTACCAAAAAAAGGTAGGTAACAGTGCAGTTACCTATTTCATCGATAACAGTGTTAATAACATTGCAATACCATGAGTGTCATCTAGAATTGCTAAACTAATGTTGACCAGTTTAGAATATTAGTAGGAGACAACTTAGAAACTTCTTAGTATCATGTTGCATGAAGAATTGACTCGAACTTAAGTTTTTGAGGCAACTGATATACTGCCCAAATCATGTCCTTTAGGATAAAAAATTTGCACATTGATTTTGTGAGAGAGCGAATGGGTATCATGTTCACATATTTGATACATTAGTCCAATTTATATTTTCTTATGTTTTCCTAAAGGCTAATATCAGTAAATACGAACACGAGAGTGGGTGTCCTCACATTTGAAGAGACAAATCTAGAGGGATTGTGTTAAAGACCATTTAAGTTAATCATTCTACCCTCATGCTTAATGGAAATAAAAATTTCATACGATTCATTTCATATGTGCCCAAGGTTTGAAAAAACTAAAGTTTAAACTCCCAACATGTCCTTTATGAGAGTGGGTGCCCTCACATTTGAAGAGACAAATCTAGAGGGATTGTGTTAAAGACCATTTAATTTAATCATTCTACCCTCATGCTTAATGGAAATAAACATTTCATATGATTCATGTCATATGTTCCCAAGGTTTGACAACACTAAAGTTTAAACTCCTAGGATCTCATCATTCCCTCTAGTTGAAGGAAGAAGAAATTTGAAAAGAAACAGTGATCTCCTATAGTGACTCGTACCTTTATTATTTCACCTTTGCACTTGAGAATTTGATGGCTTATGATTTGAACCTCAAATTAAGTGGTAGGTTCAACATATAATTGAGGTTGTTTGACCTTTTGGGAAACTATGCAACGATGAGTGCTTTCTATGTCCAAGATTATAATGATACATTTTAGATGAATCTCTTAGCTTTCATTGTCTTAAGATTTTTGAATATTTATCTTATTATAAATTGTAAGTTAAAGGTAATTGTTATTGAAAAATCTAGCACCCCTATGGCATCATAGGTATGGGCACCTCAACTTGACCTATCTCTCTTAGTTGGCATGAGAGAAACTAGTAGATGCACTTTCGAACATTCTGTAGAAGATACACAGAGTTTGTAGAGCTTGTTAGGCAGGGAAGCTACATTGAATACCGTTTTATGAAGGACAAGCTTGGAGAGCGTAGAGGGTCCTTCAGTTGGCACTTTTAGACATATGTGGACAAATGAACATGACATCAACCACTGGTGCTAGGTACATCCTTCCATTTGTTGATTATTTCAATAGAAAAATATAGGTATATTTTCTATAATTAAAATATGATGTGTTTAATGAATTTCAAAAGTTCAAAGCATTAATAGAGAAACAGTTAGGTTGTCATATTGCCCCTCTTATATATGATACTGGTGGGGAATTCTACTTAAAATATTTCAATAAATTTTGTGGTAAACATGGGATCCAAAGACAATATAGGATGAAAACACCTTCCATACAAGAAGAAGAAGCTCCCACCCCTCTTGAAGATGATAACAATATCACTAAAAGGGACCCTCCAAATTCACAAGATTAGTTCCTGATGGATAGGCTACTTTGTGACCAACATGTCCCCACGGCAAACCCCATCCTCATCAAAGAACTGGTATGTGTTGATGTATGTGTCCTAGATTCTATGAAATATTTGCATGAAAAAAAGGAGCATGATAATAATTTTCACCATTGTGAGGATGCTAGTCATGATGTCCAACATGACAAAGCAAAAAACATAGGAAATGAAATTTTTTTGAATAGTTCTACGAATGATAGAAGATATATGCAATTCTAAGGATCAACCATTTGAAAATTATGATGAAGATCATGCTTCCCTTGCTGATAATTTAAATCCTAAAAACACTTTTGAGGTCACAGAATTATGCTTCAATCACACTAATCCTATTTTGTCAAATAGTGAAAGTAAGGGAGCTGCAGAATTTCATGGTAATATACTTGGCACCTCGACATTCCATTGTGAGTTTGAGTAGAGAAGTAATGTACCCCCACATTGCACTTTGATTTTAATCATGATCATGTAAGAAATAAATGGAAGTAATCATGGTTTCCTAGAGTTTGAGGTCAATAAACTCAAAGGGTTTTTAAAAACCATGAAAGTAATAATGTGACCCTCATGATTATCTGAGTGAAGAAACAATTAATTTTATAGTTCAACCCTCAAATATCCTATATCATGGAATCTGATGGTCCCCCCTATTTTTGATGCCTATGATCTAAATTTATTCATCAATCCTGATGTGATAGGGAAGTTTCTCCCTTTTACTGTCAATACTCATCTAGAAGAAAAAGTTATTGACATATGTCATGAATATTCCATGGTAGAAAAACAAAAGGTATGTTATAAACACGCAATTAATGAAGCTCTCAGTCATACAGATCCATTTCGACCTCTATATGGCTCTATCGTTGACAATAATGAAGTTGGAAAACCCCAGAATATTGATGAAACCTGTAATGAAACCCTCAATGGTATTTACAACTACAGTGCTAAGAATGAAAATGATTTCAAGAAAATCATTGATGAAGAATACAGGTGTTACACTAAAAATTGTCACCTTGACATTCTGCTGACTATATGAGCTCATTAACACTCATACATGCCTCCTCTGCAAGTCTTACAACCTTTACTCCTCATGTCAAGCCCTAAAAAAGGAAGAAAAACCCTAAAAACCTCTGAAAGAATGGGTACGCATGTAACATGAAGCCTGCTTACGTTCCTGGATTGGGTACGCAGGTAATGCATGGCTTACCTGCGTTCTAGAATGAAGTTTTCCTTAATAATGCCTGCATACCCTCCTCAAAGTAAAAAAGGCGAGAAAGTAAAGTCAAAAAACTGATTTAAGGTCAATTCTAGAAGGTTCTAGATGAGAATTTTTGGGGATGAGTACGCTTTGATAAGGTGCATGTATCCCTCACCTTAAGGAACTAATCCCTTGATGTGAGGAGTCTATCCCTTTGAAGGAGGATTCTATCCCTTCAAAGGTGGAATCCTAACCTCCTCATATGCTCTATAAAAGGAGGCATTGGGTAGCCTCAAATGGTTGGATTTTGGAGATTGAGAATTGCAGTTCAAGCTTTATGTGTGATTGAGTTGAAGTGCTGTTGAGATTTAGACTTCTTTCTGATGAGCTTTTGAGAGGAAAGATCACATACCTTTATGTGCTCCTGGAGGAAGAGTGCAAGACTTATCAAAGTAGAGGGGATTCCTGCTTCGGACCCCGGGAAGGCCTTTCAAACATCAAGACTAAGGTTGTAAGGTTATTCTGTATATTTTAAGATTAATATAATCAAGTTCTGTTTTTCTCAATAAATTGTCGTTCGATTGTTTATTTCAATAAGCTGTCGTTTGATCGTTTATTTCATAGATTCCTTGATCACTATGATAGGTATGTTTTATGATTATTTTTTATATAGGTGCTATGTAATATTTTCTTGTTTGTGATTGTAGGTCGACGAAAAGACGACACTTTCTTGCGATGAAAGAACTCTTGTTGCGACGGAAGCTTTACGACTACAAATAAGCATTTGGATCTAAGGTAGGATCGACACCTTCATAGCATTTATTTGTAAAACGAATATATTTAGAGAAAGAAAAACTTAGTTGTTTGTTTGTTGCTAGATTGTCTTCTGACACTAGGGAGATCGGTCTTGTCCGCAAGAATGAATTATCCGGCCAACAACAGGCTTGACCCAAATAAAAATTCTCTCTAGACCACATCAAATGCAAAGATATTCTCTTCTCCATGAACATGTGGACAATCATTCATGCACTATATTTTTACAAGAAAATGTAGACAGTGAACGTCTAACAAATCCACATGAAGTCAACACTGAGGGACAACTTTGGGGCCTGGAAAAGGTGCATTCTGGAATGACCGATGATATAGGTCAAAATGAATTTGAAACCAGCAAGAGGACATTTTCTCAACGTATTCATAAACAAGATTTTGCTGCTCCAACCACTCAGCCTACGGGGTACCTTTCAAAGTGTGATTCACATCAATAAGATCTATATATGCATAGGTAACCAAAAACATGAATTGCAGGAATTTTTTTTAAAAAAGGATACTAGCAAGAGTAACAAGTTTGGATATGATCATGAGCCTTATAATATTTTTCATAGGAAATATGTTCTCTAGCACATTGAGGATGTGGTTCATCCTGAGTGGACTATTTTCTTGCATCATTGCATTGGTGTCAACACCGTGAGTGAAAGGGCTGATGCCAAGTTAAATATTCGACTCAACCATGTTGGAACCAAGAAACCAGTGGTTCACAACTATAGGCCTATTGAGTACCATGCAAAGATAACTAAAGGAGAACATTCCAATGCACAATCTAGTGCCATAAACCCTGTACAACCCAATCAAGAAACTGAAATATTTATCAAAAATTTTAAGTGCAACTTATATGACGTGATCCCACAAATAGTTGTAGTTGTAGACATGTACTTGAGTACTTTGTATAAATATCCTAGAACACAAGCGACGAATGAATTTGTACCCACTCTTTTGCATGCTCTGGGGGATAGGACGAGTTCTAATATAATTCAAAATAAACAAGAATTAGCAGAGGTGATCAATGTGAAATGTTTTTGAAGAGTGCTCTTCATGATACTAGAAGAATAGCTAACTCAAATGATATTTTGTATCCAGAGGAAAAATGGGACCCAAACCCCTTGCATAACTTTGAGTACCTTGTCCACAATAAAAGAATGGAAATCATTTTAAGCTTAAAGGATTTAGAGTTTTCATTTTTAGCACAGAAGGGAAGGGTGGTCGACCAAGAGTCAATTATGATGTGGAAACCATCTTAAAATAGCCTAATAGATAAATACAATGTGCTTGTACTCTAAAATTACTTAGTGTTTGACATGAGATTGATAAATGAAATTTGGATTTTGGAAGTATTTCACATGGATCAATGCTGGCCCAAAAAATTATCGAATAGGGGTCATTTTGGTATCACAAATGCCACAAGTACTTATATTTGAGGTTGTTGCATCTTACTCTGGTGAGGTTGCTAAGAGCATAAAAACAATATTGATACCTGGACAAGAATTTCTATCAATGAAGCTAGATATGAAGAGAATTGAGTCCTTATAGCTTGACATTTCTGCTTATACTATGGCAGAAGCTATTTTGGTCACCCAAAAAATGAAACTAAAGCAGCAGCACCTCAGGGTTCTGGACCATGAGAAACTAGTGATTTTTCAACCTAAAGTAGATAGAAAGAAGCTTTACTTTGCTATGCATATCTTGAGAAACATGCTTCCAAAGGTTATTGTGAAGGGTATTTCAACAGTGGAGTGTGTAGTCATTAACCAAGTTAAGGGAAAATACAACTTGTTAGTTGAAGGTACAAATATTGCGACAGTCATGGGTACAGAAGGAGTGGATGGGTGGAATACCCAAAGTAATCATGTTATCGAGATTGAACGAAAACTCAAAATATAGGCTTCCAGAAGGTGTATCATTGATGAAATACAATATACAATGGAAGGTCATGGAATGAGCATTGATATTCGCCATATGATGCTTCTGGCAGATGTTATGACATTCAAGGATGAAGTTCTAGGAATAACAAGGTTTGGAATTGAAAAGATGAAAGATAGTGTCTTAATGCTTGCATCCTTTGAGAAGACTACTGATCATATTTTCGATGCCTCCATTCATGGGAGACTTGATCAAATTGAAGGTGTGAGTGAGTGCATTATCATGGGCATACCAATTCCAATTGGAACATGCCTACTGAAAATCATAAAAAGGGTGGATCATTTACCGAAAGTAGAGTATGGTTCTAATCCACTCATTTCATAGGGAGTGAGAAAGAAGCTATTGTTGGATCAACTGTAGTGGAAATATTCAAGTTTGCGATAAAGTCCTACACAGATTTCTAGACTTCCTTTTTTGTACGTGGAATAAAGTATCGGGCAAAGAGGTGTTGTTGAAAAATAATGATTATCTTTCTAGGAATAGGGGTTTAAATTTCATGCCATTGTTTCAAATTATTCTTGTGGCACCTGATTCTATATAAGCTCTTAATTTAACTATATATGTAAATTTAAATATGTTTTAGAAGTTAAGAATTGTTAATATGGGTTGGAAATATATTCCTAACCATCGGAGATATTTTCCATGCAATATTTAAATTTCCAGAGGTGTTGAAGTTCTAAATTAAAAAAAAAAAACAAAAAAAACCCTCGCCAGACTAGCAACCCTAAGGGAAAAAATCACCCTAGGACACTAGATAATATTGGATAAGAATTGTTGATAAATCTTAAGCCTGATGATGTTACTTGGTTGATGCTTGTGTTCGAAAATACAAAAGGTTGTGTAAGTGTGGATGTGATCTCTCAGGGGAAACTCTATAGCTATGATAGTGGACTGCATTCCCCAACTATTTATAGGCCTATCACTTAAAGCCTTAGGTGCAAAACTTCCAAATGGGTTGGATCACTAGCACTTGTGGTGACCTAATAATGGCTATGGAATACTATGGAATTAATATTCCTTAAAAGACAGAATTGTAGATCATGCTTCCCTTGTGACAAGTTTTCATATATCCAATACAAACATTTAACAACAATAATTTGGACAATAGTATGTGCTCTCATGTGATGGAAAAATGGGAGTTTCAAGAAAAGGGGGTAGTATGTGGTTCAACAGAGTTCAGAAACATCCTCTTTAGGAAAACTACACATATCTTGTGGTAGATCATGTCCACTATTGCATCAAAATTGATGGAATTTTTCATTTGCAAGTACCCAAGTTCCAATGTAGCCCAATAATGACAAGATTCCATCTTGCAAACATTTTGGTTTTGAGGTTTCCTAGTTTTGCATGATGACTAAGCACATAGGAAATGACCATTCTATCCATGAGGTGCTTTGATGGTTGCATTAATGTAATAATTTCAACTGGAAGCCTTATTTTGGCACATGCTACAGTAGGATAGGAAATGAATAAGCTCTACTGAGCAGTAGTTTAGAGTTGAATAAGCTCTTTTGAGAAGCAGTCTTGATTTCTTAGATTCATAGGCATTGATGTCTTGTGCTTTGCTTTATAAGGGTGAACCTTTTATGTAGTGATGATATTTTTGTTGAACGTGGAGGCTAGTTTCATATGTGCATGAAATGATTCTGAGGTTCTCATACACTTCTAAGAAGAACACGTCCCCAAGTTGGAACCAAGTGTTGTCCACCAATGAAAATGGACTGCGCATGTGATTTTCATCACATTTGCAGAGTAGCACTGTGATCCCAACTTTCCAAAATTTGGAAATATGTAAAAATCCCTTTTCATTAAGCACAACTTCATGCACATGTTTGAAAACATCATAGACTGTAAACCCATGGGAAAGACCATCAGCTACAACACTATTTTTAGGCTACAGTTGGCAGATTTGTGAGCTCATCTCTTGGATGAATTGTACTTTCTTGATTTTTATAGCCAACAATAAAGGTACAATAAACCAGCACCCTCTCTGAATCTTATGAGGCAAGACTTAAGGGAAAATCACAGTTTTTCAGATGTTTCATGGGCTTGATGAAAAAAATAAAGTCAGGCATATTGGTGTGTAAATAATGTCTGTGAATGATTGTTTTGACATATCTAAAGGTAGATCCAATGAAGAAGAGGAACGCACAACCCATTAAAAGAAAAAAGAAAATATTTACATGGCACAAGTGAGAGAGAAATCCAACATAGAAATAAAGTGTCATAAGGGCATTACTAGGGAGAGTGTCCAGCTTAAGGACCACAGTCAAAAGGGTGTAACTCGTGCATTTCTGATAAAAGTCCCAACAATAATCAGTAAACTTATAGAGAAAGTTAACTATGGAAGATTCATCTTTGAAAATGGTCTCATATCTCATGTCTGAACAAAGGTACAATAAACCGACACTTTCTCTGAATCTTATTAGGCCAAACTCAAGGGAGAACCGAATTTGTTTCATATCTGCTAATGATAACAGGAAATACAAACATTGTTGATTACAAAATTCCTATGAATGGTTTTTTGGGAAGATATAAAGGTAGATGCACTGAAGAAGTGGAATGCCCAACCCATTAAAAGAAAAATAATTAGGTTTACACGACGCATGCAAAAGAAAAATTCAACAAAGAAAGAAAACATCATAAGGGCATTACTGGAGAAAGCATCCAACTTTAGGAGCACAGCCAAAAAGGTGTAATTCATGCATTTCTGATAGAAGATCCAAACAGTAATCAACAAAATTATAGAGAAATTCAACTATGGAAGATTCCTCTTTGAAAATGGTCTCAACTCTCATGTTTGAACAATTGTGAAGTAGTAATATGTAGTTTAGACTTATGCATAAATATAAGGCCTCTAAATATGCATGTTTAGTCCCATTCTAGTGTTGTTTGAGTAAGAGGTTTGCAGATTCAGGAAATTTGATAAGCCTATTAGAATCAAAGCTTGGATCACCTGCGCACTTTGCTCACTTTGCTCATAAAAATTAAAATGCACTAAATATGTGCAAAAACCTCTTTGTAATACAAAATATTGAAGCAAAAAAGATACATACTTTAGGCAAAAACCATGGAAGATCAAGCCTCGCAGAGCAAATAGTGTTGGCTGAAGAGCGCATCTCTAGGGTAGGCATGAAAAAGGAAGCTTTAAGCCGAAGAGGGTGAGGTTAGGTTGGGCAAGATATACTCAGTCAGACTTTAGACTCAGATGAGGCAGGCTCTGGTTAGACAAACTCAGGTGGAGACCGAAAGAAAAGATAACGTTACCCCTCAAACTTATTGCTACGGAACAATGGAATGTTCCTACCTAGGCTGGATGGAAAAAAAACACAAAGCTTATATACAATGATTAACCATTTGAGGATCATAAACCATTCATCACATAAAATCTAAACAGTCAGAATCAGTCATTGCTAGAAGGGGATAGAAGGGGCTAGTTTCAATCATAGATAGTCAATCAGAACCAAAAATGAATTCCTCCCTGGAAATGAATTCTTTTCATTATTAATCCATCTAATCAATTTCATTTTCTGAGGTGAAACACTTCATTCATATAGGATCGAGTGGGGATCTTAAGTTCCAGAATTGGTGGTCGATATCTCTTAATTCAATAGTAATTGTTGTCCAGGGCAACTGAAGATCGATCGTTGGGTGAAATCCGATACCATAGAATAACATATAGGTACACCGATCATGTGGAACTTCTAGTGTTTATCGATGATCTGGAAGGGGACGATAGTCGACTATCCCCCAAAACATATGTTCAAATAATGGTTGTTAAGTATGAAGTTTGCCTAGTCGGAGAGTAGTACAAATTGTTTTACAAATACTACCTCCATGACAGTGGCTTCCCATTAGCAATAGAGGGGTATAATTAGGGAGATGTCCTGTCATGCTAGACTGGAAGGCTTGCCACCATAAGTGCCTCACATATTAATTAATATCTATAAAACAACATTTTACTGCATTCACATAGCAAGAAAGAAATAACAATTATTTCAGTCAAACCCATTAAGTCTTGGAATAATCAAAAGACAATAATTAACATCCAGATAATGAATCCTTGAAATCAACAGTCCCAACCAAGAATAGGGCTGAAAAAAAATGAAAACCATTTAACTGAATTACCATGCATAAGGGGCAACTCAAGCACATTTATTGCTCTGAAATATTTTTTAAATGTATGGATCTGTTTGAATCAATAACTCCAAACAGAAGAACCTTGAACCTTGAACCTTGAAGCCAAAAAAATATGAAGCACTAAAGCTCATCCTTCATACCTTAAGCAAAATTGAATCTTTTAAGTGGAAATGCTTTGGGCACCGGTCAAACATATTATCCTGTAAGTGTGAAGCATCGCCCCAAAATCTCACCAATGCAACCCCATGCATAACATTCCAATGCAAATAGAACTCCTACTCCAACATCCTCTACTTTCATCTCCTGCCTCTTTTTCAATTTCTGCTTCATAAGGTCCACTTCCTTCCAGAACAATTCATATCGGCCAAGAATTCTTTGAAAGCTCATTTCATTTCTCGACAGTAGCCGGTTCCTGGATATATTGCTTATTCTACTCCACTAGTTGCTTGTAATAGGGGCTACATGCTTTGCTACAAACTATGAAGCCACAACTGCCTTGTTCTACAGTTGAACAAAATTTGAATCCATGTCCTCAGAAGGGAGAGGAGTGATCTGTTGATTCAAACAGAACCCAACGATTTGCTAATGCAATGAAATGTAGAGGAAGAGAGGGCTCCACGGTGCTCCTCGACTTGAAAAGTGCTTGAAATTTGAAAAATTTCCCACAAAATTGTTTGAGAAGCCTTTTAAATTTGAAAAGTGCGCCATCATTTTGGGGAAACCACTCCCGCAATAAGTAATAATGATTATATAATCTTAATATAACATGTTAATTGTGATTTATTACATAATCTTAATGTAACTGGTTAATTATGATTTATTATATAATCTTAATATAACATGTTAATTATGATTTATTGATTAATAATTAATAATTATTTAATTTAATGTGTGAATTAAAATTCATTGATTCAATATTGGTGAACACAATTATTGATTTAATATTGGTGAACACAAAATTTACAAGGATAGACATGTTGGTGAAGGAAAACTAGTTTTCTACTAACCCAATGAGTATGGTGGTGTTAAACTTTACATTAAGGAATGGATTACAATGGGGTTGGCAAAGCTGAGAGCTCAAAGAACCAAAAGACCATGGAGGACACAAAATTTAAAGAGCAAGTTGAACAACTTTTCAGGAAGTAGAGATAACTAACCAATGGTGGTTGAACTAGATGTGAAAAAATGAAGAAGGAAATGAGGAGTTGCAAAAAGAGATTAGCGAGAAAGGGAGTTGGCCAGAGAATGGTTGTTAAAAAACGGTTGATGATTAAATATAGCTCAATAAGGAGGAGTAATCAAGGCACCTCAATGAGGTATGATGAACACACTAGAGTGGGTTTACAAGAGTTATGTGATTACAAAGTGACAGGTTGGATGCAATGTATAATTATATTGTGGATGAGAAAGAATCAAATGAACTAATGGGAAACCATATCCTAAGGCCAGCAGATGTGTCCCAACAATTAAGGGAGGACGAGAACCTAGTAGTGGGCATGGCACTAGACAATAGATAAGTTGGAATTGTACCAACCTCGCCCCTTACGTTTCTTAAATACAATTACGTAACACTACACTAGCTTGATAATAATGGTTAAAGCCCACCTAGTAGTTAGCTTACTTATGGAGGAACAATAAGAATTAGAGGAAGTAGTCTTAACAATAGGGAAAGTTTGAATATTAAGGGTAGCACAATTAGGAGTTTTAGTTATTTAGAGAAAAAAAAAGTTTCATGAGTTTTAGTACCTATGTTGCTTTGGATTATAACCTAGGAGCATGTAAGAGAAATAATATTAGATTAATGTACTATTTAAAAATTTTAGTCATATGTAAATGCTTTGGAAAAAAAAACATAATCATCCTCATACCTTGATATAAAACAAACCCTAAAAATGTCATTCTTAAACTCTCTTGTGTAGTTTCCTGATGCCATTAAAGTAGAATATCACAATTACTTATGTTAGTAATGGTGTGAACATATTTTTTGTTCTCTTAAAGGAACTCTTTCTAGACATGCACCCCATCAAGCATAAATCATCCTAGCATATACCTTTGAAGTAATATAAATCATCCTATGATTATCCTCAAAAGAATTATCATCCATAGCCTTGGTGATGGTGTAAGGATCATATCAAAGTGGTATGAGCTTCTTATGGGAGTTTGTCAATTGCTCTTTATGCAAGTCCAACCATAATTTGTCACCAAACTGAGACTTATTTGGAACCCAATGGATTGTGTATCTAGTTGTACTTAGAGTTGGCAACTTTATACAAAATAGTAATAACTCAGTGTTGAATTTGTTGGATACGTTCCTCAAAATTGGTTGCTTTGCTTACCTCGTTCAAGGTATGGGAGGTATCTTCATGTGTTATTCCATGAATATAGCTACATCAATTTGTGCCAATTGTTGGGACCCCAAGCACACCTGAAATGGCTTGTGGCTAATAGAAATATGAAGAGTTATGTTAAATTTATGTTGAAAATATGGAAGGCTTTCAACATGTGTATTTGGATGCTCACAATTGTATACTCTAAGGACATCTACAATAATCCTATTGACTACCTTTTATTTATCAATCTAGGGATGGAAGGAAATGGATTTGGTCAAGCTTGATGTCCATCATGGACCAAAGATTAAACCATAAAATATTGACGAATCTACTATCCCTATCAGGAAATATGGTCTTTGGCAACCCAAAATGAACCAAATTATGCTTGAATAAGAGCTTATGACTGGGTTTTGTGACAAAAATCTTCTTACAAGGTGCCAAAATTCCCATTCTAAGGAAACGATCAACAACGAAAAAAAACACATTTGTTTCCATGCTTGGTTGAGGGAAAGCATGACATAAAATCCATGGGCACTAACTCCCAAGGACTATCTAGAGTAGGAAAATGCCTACAATTGATGTGGATGGCCATTTCCTTTGGAAAAATATAATTTTTCCACTACTTATAGCATTCGGAAATAGAATGCAGCTCGTTGTCATAGGTTGGGTATCTATGAAGCCCATCATAGAGTGTTTGGCTATGATAGACCGTCGAATGTCCATGTTGTGTGGGAACTACGTCGATGACATGAGCAATTGGCTCATTGAAAATTTATGTTGTTTGAAATATATAAACACAATAAGGAAGGGAACAAACAATCACAAAAGGACATTGATCATGACAGAAGGAAACATTGAAGAAAGAATACAAAATTACAAAATATTAAGATATAGGGAGACTTAAGAAACTCATGGTTAAAGGAAATATATTGGTGTTGGAAGGTAGCACAATAATATGGATTAGTGAGAAAGGAGTTTCATAAGAGTCAAAGGGATTTAAATTTCCCACCAATATTTGTAAGAGTTTTCTCCCATTTGTTTAGCATAATTTTGTTTAAATTGAGAATAGAACTCATGATTCCTATTCCATCTTGGGTCTAAAACCCCTTCGCTTGGGCTCTTTTCCCACAAAGCCTTTTGTGACCAAACTCACACAGACCCATTTCATTATGCTTGTGGAGTACCTCCCAAGCTACACAATTCAACAACATAGTCTAGTTGTAGTAATCGTAACTTGGTTAGGCTCTTGTAGTCAAGTAAGGACTTGGTTGGGTTCCCATGTTGTAAATTAAGGGTAGTTGTGAGGGCATGATAGATATGGAAGGCCAGGACATGCCTGCAAGGAATGAAAAGGTGTGCTAACACATGTCGAACAATGTCAATGCATGCTAAGAAGTGTTAGGGGGTTCCAAGGAATCACAAGGGAGAACTAGGTTAAAATTCATGGAAAGGAACAAATAAGAGTATGTGTCAGAGTGTCAGTGAATTCAAATGTGCCTAGGATGAAGTGTGTTAGGAGAAGTTCAGAATAGGATTTGCAGGAGGCAAGCCTACATTTGCAATAAGGGACTTGACATAGTAGTTTTAGACAAAGGGATACTTTGTATTGGGAACAACACTATTTTTCCTTTAGCTATTATTTTTATATGAGATGTGGCACACTTTGGACACATGCTCATGTTTTAAACCATTCTAGATAATTGCATATTGTACATTGTTGTGTATAAGTTTTGGGGCACTCGACATATGTCGGCTTATATCTTGTGCATATTGTGGTTCTTGCAAACTCCCATTTAATGCTCTATTGTTTATTTGAACTAGACATACATGTGAAATGTTGCCTATGTAATTTATGTTGCTTAGTTGTTTTATGACCATGGCTAGATGTGATCCTTGTCTTGGTAACTAGTTAAGTGGGACAATTTGAGCTTGGACACGAGTGGCCTAAGATGAGTGATAGGAATTTCTTATTTGAACAAGGCACAATATACTTGTAGTAGGTGCAATTGGTCGAGTTGTTGCGGCTAAAGTAGGCCAATGTCACATAAACTGCAGTATCCAAGGACTTGATTGGGTTCCCAAGTCGTAAAAAAATGCAAGGCTAGTTGTGAGGGCATGAGTGCCAAGGTGTGCTAGGGAATGCTAACATGTGCCAGATAGTGCAAAGGCATGTCAAACATGTTAATATGTGCCAAGTGTTAAGGCATGCCAAAATGTGCAAGGGTGTGACAATGCGTGCTAGGGAATATCAAGGCAACAAAAGGGAGAAACAAGTTAAACTACAAGGAAATGAACAGATAATAAGGTTAATAATTCATCAATTTTCCTTTTCCAAGAGGAGCATGTTAAGAACACCAACACTAGGTGCCAATAGGTGTCAAGTCTTAGTGCATTCTAAGTACAAAATATTCCTTTATTTCTTATCATCTAATTTCCAATAATTGATCTCAAATAAATTTAATATTAAACCATGTGAAAGCATACCAAGGCATCTCAACTCATGTGAGACATGCTAAGACTTTCCAAGCTACAACCCATCCCAAGTTCCAATGTGTGTTAGGGAGTGTTATGCATGTTGAGGAGTGTTAGGGAGTACTAGGACAACATGTGGGAGCACTAAGTCAAAATTCATGGAAGTGAACGAATAATAGGGTGTGCCAAGGAGTGACAAGATTGTTGTTATGTTCTATGTTCAATTGCAAGGGCTAGGAACAAAATTTTCAACTTCAACTTCTTTATTTGTCTAAGGTTTTCATCAACTTGTCAAACAATAGGCTAAGCGGTGTAATTACTTCAGAGTTTGGGTTGCTCAAAGGCCTTGGGAGTTTAAATATCTCCATCAATAAGTTGAGAGGACACAGACACATCAAATATGGGGTCTAGACCAAAAAAATACTAAGATAGGTTAGAGGCTACTGCAAACGCAACATGAAACTCAGATTCAAGACATCAAAATCAAACAAGCTCAATAAATTCACATCCAAGGCATTAAAATATGGGGTTTTGACAAGCTAAACGCAATCATAAAATAGAAAAATATTCAACTTGGTCATTTCTGGAGGTTCATTTTATAAATATCCGGTGGGCAGGCTATCGACAAAGGTGAGAAAAATCCTGAGCTTACTTCCTCCTCAGAGGCCAATCTGACGTGCATCTCCATAGCTATGGCATCTGGCGTACATCTCCATAGCTATGGCGTCAACCAGCTACATCAAACAATATAAAGGAGTAGAGAATCCATCTTCTAAATCTGGAAAAATGCCCACCACACTGTTCCACTTGCTCCGGCTCTTGAAGGGTGGATTTTTTGCAAGAGGTAATAAAAAATTATCAAAAAAATAAAAATAGGATCATTCACTTCAACTGTAGTTTAAAATTATTTGTCGGATATTTTTGGCTTGTGAACATCATGCAATTGTTGCTTTCTTTAAACCCCTTGTTTTTTCTTGGTGTGCCATAGATGCACAAGATCCATCAAAATGTAACAAAAATGTAAATTTTTGACTCCTGCATTTTGAAGACAAATATCTGTCCTTTCTGGATTCTAACAACGATTTGTATTAAGAGGACAAATTAAACCACATAGACACAAGTGAGCACTAGGTAAAATTAATGTATGGAATGAAAAAATAATAGTTTGTAACAGGAAGTGTCAGTGAGATCCATGTGTGCTAAGGAGGGAGTGACAAGGTATGATAGAGGTCAGGGAAACATGCCAATATGTGCCAGGTTCTAAGGTGTGCTAATGCATGTCAGGGAGTGTTATGGAGTGCCAAGGAGTGTCAAGGGAGCACTAGTTTCAAATGCATGGAAATGAATAAGAGTGTTTTACAGGGAGTGTCAGTGAGTTCTAGGTGTGCTAAGGAGGGAGTGACAAGGTATGATAAGTAGTTCCAAGGAATGATAGAGTGCTAGCACAACAAAAAAGATATGTCAGGTGTCAGGGTGTGCCAATGTGTGCCAAGGAGTGTTAGGGAGTTCCACATAAACACAAGGGAGAACTAGTTCAAAATGCATGGAAATGAATGGATAAGAGTGTGTGATAGGGAGTGTCAACAAGTTCCCAGTATTCTAAGGAGGGAGTGACAAGGTTATATGTTAGGCAATGCCAAGGCATGCTAGAGTGTTAGGGAATGCCAGGGAGTGCTAGGGTGTGCTAGGGAGTGAAAAACATGCCAATAAATGTAGGGGATGCTAACACATGCCACATAATTCTAAGGGAGTGTTAAACATGCTAGGTGTTATGGCATGTCAAGGTGTAAACTATGTTGGTTAGTTGTTTTATGGCCACGGTTGGATGTGAGCCTTGACTTGGTAACTTGTTAAGTGGGATGAGTTGAAATTGGAAATGAGTATCCTAAGATGATTTATAGGAAGTTCTTAGGTGAACAAGGCACAATATAGTTGTAGTAATTGTAACTTGGTCAAGCTATTATAGTCAAGGAAGGACTTTTTTGGATTCCCAAGTCTAAAAAAAGGTAAAGGTGGTTGTGATGGCATGATAGGTAAGGAGTGCCAAGGCATGCCAAGGAATGAAAAGGTGTGCTAACACATGGCAGAAAATGTCAATGCATGCTGAGAAGTGTTATGGAGTTCGAGGGGAACACAATGGAGAATTTAGTCAAAATTCTTGGTAATAAATGAATAAGAGTGTGTGCCAAGGAGTGTCAGTGAATTCTAGGTGTCCCTAGGATGAAGTGTTTTAGGAGAAGTTTAGAATAAGACTTGCAAGAGGGAAGCCTATGGTTGTGATAAGATGTGGAAAAATTAATTTCAGAGAAAGGGAGACTTTGGGTTGGGCACAACATTGTTTTTCTAATGACCGTGTTGGGTTCCCAAGTTGCAAAAAAAGTAAGGCTATCTATGATGGTATGATAGCTAGGGAGTGCCAAGGTGTTCCAAGGAATGTAAGGTTCCCAAGTAAGGCTAGTTGTGTGGGAATGAGTGCTAAGGCATGATTTGGAATGCTAATATGTAACATATAGTGTGAAGTCATGTCAAGCATGCTAAGATGTTCCAAGTGTTAAGGAATGCCAAGATGTGCAAGGGCGTGACAATGTGTGTCAACTACGATCAAGGAAACAGATGGAGAAACAAGTTAAACTATAAGGAGATAAACACATAAGAGGGTTAACAAGTCATCATTTTACCTTTTTCATGAGGGGTATTGTAATATTCCCAAATTTTCACATTATATTTGGAATATTAGAGTTGTTGATTTTCTTAATGAATCAAGTAAATAAAAGGGTGGAGGGACCCACAATCCTCAATAAGAATAAATATCCACTTTATGTGTGTGAATGTGGATTAATTTAGCCTAGATTTGCAAAAAGAGGTAGTTGAGAAACTACTAATGTGAATGAGATTGGATATCATGTCTGATTTAATGAGAGATATCATGGAGGGATGATTCAGTCAACTAAGATCTTGAAGATGTCAAAAAAAGGATCATTGAGAATTCATGATCAAGTGATGGAGGATCATGTGCAAATGAAGCACACGTGATGGAGGAGGTGTACATTCTTGGGTTGTTTAGCAGAGATTGCAGGTGTTGTTAAGCACAGGGTGTTCCCAGGTGGGAATCCCACCTCTTTCTTAGAGTAGCTCTAGAAAGAGGATTGTACTTCATTATACATCAGGCTTTAAGTGCCATTTCCTTTTTCTACTCTCTGTAGAACATTCATATTTAGAAATCTACAGATTTTTGAAGATTGGTTTGGGAGGTGGAAGCTGTCTTCAGTACTTCAGCTGGAGAAAAAGGTGAGGGATTATTCCCATCACTTGGGCTTAGAGATCAGCACTCCCAAAGCCAAATTGTAGATTTGGTATCGGGAAAAAATTTATTGACCTCCTAGCAGCAGTATTCCCTTCATGAATAATGTTTTCCATGTTGCAGATCAAAAATGAGGAAGGAAGTTGCTAATAATTCAACTAGCAATCCAGTGAAGGATCATTCCTTCACATTTCCATCAGTCTTGCCATCAGCCTGGAGTTTATTACATCATTTTTTAGCAGGCAGAAGGCCTCTCTTTCCCTCACAGCACAGTTTTTATAGGAAGTCGTGTTGCAGTAGCTGCAATCATCATTGGAGGATTGAGAAGATAGATCTAGAGCTTCTAGCTCATAAATCTGAGGAAGGGATCAGCCATTCAAGCATAGATTTGATCTGAGCACACATTTCAGCCATCTATTCTTCAGATCTAGCTTCAGATCTGTATTTTCGAGCAGATAAAGGATCAAACCCTGGGGAGATGATTTTTCCAAAGTTACAAATCTAGAAAATCCTTTCTGGGTTATCTTGGGAATCCATCACATTGACCAGATCTTGAATCTCGACATCATCTGAGCTCCAATTTTGAGTAGATCTGCATTTCTCTTTTCAGCCTATGACTATATGTTTATACTCTGCTAAAGAGATAGTGCAGTATTTACTACAGAGCCTCTCTAGTTATGTTGTACCTATTGCATACATGTTTCCAGGGTGATCCTAGCTCATCTCTTTGGCTAGATCTACCTATATTCTGTACTTGTGTAACTGAATCATATCCAATATAATAAAATGACTCAACTCTTTCTACATATTTTGATTTGTACTTAGATTTATTGTTTATCTTGCTGTAAGTTCTTATATTGTGTGAACTATTACTTCATTCTCCCTTTTAGGATATTACAGTGGTATCAGAGCACGATCTTTGGCTCAGCTTGTGGACACTTCATCTTTTACATTGAAAGAAGAACATATAGATGAGATCTATCATGGAGGATGTGAAATCTATCACTCCTTTCTTCAGATCCATGCAATATCTCTCCAAGGAGGTCAATCAAATGAAGGAGGAATAACAGAGAGAAGATCCAAGAAGTAGATCTGATGAGGAAAACACTTCCTATCAGCAACAAAGAAGACCAGAGAATCCTAGATATCCTCATAGAACCACTATGCCCACTTTCTTTGAAGAAGATGAGAGATATAGAAATGAAGAAAGGAATGAACCTGAGACTCATGAGACTCTCAGTCTATATCTTGAAGAGTACAAAGCAAAGTCTAGAGGTTTCAAGGAGAAGCTAACTCTCCAACAATTCTTCCAGATTAGAGAAGAAATAGGATCCTACAGCAGCAATAGAAGGAAGAAACAAAATAGATTCTATTTGCCTACATTTGATGGATCTTCCTCAAGAAATGTCAAGGCCTGGAGGAGGGAGTTAGATTCATTTTTAAAGCTACATCTTGTGGCTGAAAAATAGGCTGTTCAAATTGCAACACTTCATCTCTTAGATGAAGCAGAAGATTGGTGGTTTGGGCACCTAGAGCATGCAAAGGTGACCAAGTATTCAGATTTATTTCACAAGTTGAGGAAGGAGTTTGATGTGGAGAAGACAGAAATGTTCTACGAAGAGACATTTCCTAAGGAAACCAAGGAAAATTTCAATCTTTTCACTCCGGACAAGAGGTCACTACTTTCACCACCTCCTGCAAAAGTACTTGTATATGGACAAGAGACACTTGCATCTTTGCAAGGTAGTCTTGAGCTCTTGACATATGGAGTCCCATGCATGGATCAAGAGATGCATGAGGAGGAGGAGGGAGATACTAGCACTGGTACACTTGAAGAAAAGAGGCCATTACTCTTACCAGCGGATAGAGACACTATTGTCCCAGTTTGAGGAACTCTTGTGTTCTGTCAAGAGGTTCCCACATGTCAGTTGATCCAAGGTATGCATAAAATTTCAGCACATATTTTTTCAATACCAATGCATGACGAAGGGTTAGAACCAAATGTTGATTCGAAGAAGAGACATATCACAACATTGTCACTTAGTGGTTGTGACAAAGGAAAGACATCATCATTCTTGGAGCATTCTGGAGGTAGCTTCACTCATGAAGCAATGGAAGCAAATATGACAAATGGTAGACATCTTGAGATGAGAAACATTTTCTCCCTTCTAGATGACCCTTTCTCAATGAGAATCTCACTACTCAAAGAGAAACTTCTACTTGCAACAAATCCAAAACTTCTTTGGTTTTGGAGGGCCTTTGGTGAAGAGAGAATCTCATTAAGAGATCTCATTAGAGATGCATTTCAATATTTCATGGAATGCAAAGTTCTTCAACAGTTTGGGAAGGATGGCATTCTACAAAGGGAGGATGCCATGATTATGCAGTTCCTCATTCATCATCCACATGGGAGTGAATGGGTGAGGATGATAAGCAAGGGGTTGCAAAACCACTTGCAAATTTGTATGGGCCAACATGCTTGGTTACGTTGGTTGCAATTGGGATATTTCTATCACTCTCCAAAGGCACCTATTTTTCTAATCCATGCCTTGAAAAACACATATGATATGAGGGAGGACGCATGGTTGCGCTGGCTGCTCTTCGGTGAGTATGAGTACCACCCAATATCTCATCATTTTCTGAATCATGCCTTGTGTTCCAATGATAAATTGCAGCAAAGGAAGGCATGTTCATTTTGGTTTCACTTGAGAGAGTTTGGCCACCACATGACATCTTCTATGTCTATGTGTTTTGTATTGTTTAAAATTTGGCATAATGATATCATGATGTGCATTGATGATGTTTTTTATTGGGTTGATGTGACATTCCATATGTCCATTAGTATGATTTTTATTTATGATGCACATGAGGGGGAGAGGAAGCAGTAAGATCTCTTGTTGCTTTGGTTGCTTTTGGTGGAGTTTTGCCTATCCATTTTACATGGAGGAGATGGAGGATGGCAGCAAAGGGCCTTACTCCGGTGGTTATTGTTAGGAGAATATGGTTTGACATCTTTGTATACCCATATTACTTCTTCCCTTATTCTTTTTCATAACCTTGAGATGATGAAGTTTGGATCCAATAAGGCCAACAAGGCTAAGAATGAGAGCATAACAATGCTCAATCAAGTTCATGAAACATGGGATGAAGGAGAATATTGTATGATGAAGATTTTCCTTTGTGGAGAGATCTCCTTTATTTTATGTCTCTCATGTATTAATGATGATGTTGGACATCATGTGGTTGTCACTTGATACTTCATGATGGAAGGAGGACATCTAACCAAACAATTGGAGGTCATTCTTTATGTTTTTAAAAGACAATCTTGGAACCAAACATACATAATCTATTGCATAAAATGGAGGAAGCCTTCCTTATGTGGATGCCATTTGGAGGGGAATAGATGGCCTTGCATCTAATTTTGGAGTTGCTTGAGAACAAGCAACATTTTGCCGGGGGGGACTGTAATATTCCCAAATTTCCACATTATATTTGGAAAATTAGAGTCCTTAATTTTCTTAATGAATTAAGTAAATAAAAGGGTGGAGGGACCCACAATCCTCAATAAGAATAAATATCCACTTTATGTGTGTGAATGTGGATTAATTTAGCCTAGATCTACAAAAAGAGGTAGTTGAGAAACTAATAATGTGAATGAGATTGGAGATCATGTCTCATTTAATGAAAGAGATCATGGAGGGTTGATTCAGTCAACTAAGATCTTGAAGATGTCAAAAAAAGGATCATTGAGCATTCATTATCAAGTGATGGAGGATCATGTGCAAATGAATAACACATGATGGAGGAGGTGTACATTTCACCTAGACTGTTTGGTTTATTTGGTCAAATAGCACAGTCCCACTTGGAGGATCTTGTCCACATGAGACTGCGTAGTTGAGATTAGGTCCAAGGCTTGAGGGGGCTCAAACATTATAAAGGAGATGAAGGCAAAGCTGAAAATGATCTTGGATTATTTGATGTATGATCTTTTAGATCTGGAATTGTTAAGTGACATTCCACTTCATTCTTGGGTTGTTTAGCAGAGATTGCAGGTGTTGTTAAGCACAGGGTGTTCCCAGGCGGGAATCCCACCTATTTCTTAGAGTAGCTCTAGAAAGAGGATTGTACTTCATTATAAATCAGGCTTTAAGTGCCATTTCCTTTTTATACTCTCTACAGAACATTCATATTCAGAAATATGTAGTTTTCTGAAGATCAGTTTGGGAGGTGGAAGTTGTCTTCAGTACTTCAACTAGAGAAAAATGTGAGGGATTATTCCCATCACTTGGGCTTAGAGATAAGCACTCCCAAATCCACATTGCAGATCTGGCATCAGGCCAAAATTTATTAACCTCCTAGCAGTAGTATTCCCTTCAGGAATAATGTTGTCCATGTTGCAGATCGAAAAGGAGGAAGGAAGTTGCTAGTACTTCAGCTAGCAATCCAGTGAAGGATCATTCCTTCACATTTCCATCAGTCTTGCCATCAAACTAGAGTTTATTGTAGCATTTTTAAACAGGCAGAAGGCCTCTCTTTCCCTCATAGTGCAATTTTTAGAGGCAGTTGTGTTGCAGCAGCTGCAATCATCATTGGATGATTAAGAAGCTAGATCTAGAGCTTGTAGCTCATAGATCTGGGGAAGGGATAAACCCTTCAAGAATAGATATGATCTGAGCACACATTTCAACCATCTATTCTTCAAATCTAGCTTCATATCTGTATTTCCTAGCAGATCAAAGATCAAACCCTGGGGAGGTGATTTTTCCAAAGTTGCAGATCTCGAAAATCCTTTCTGGGCTATCCCGGGAATCCATCACATTGGCCAAATCTTGAATCTTGGCATCATATGAGCTCCAATTTTGAGTATATCTGCATTTGTCTTTTCATCCTATGACTATATGTTTATACTTTGCTGAAGAGACAGCACAGTATTTGTTGCAGAGCCTCTCCAGTTACGTTGTATCCATTGCATACATGTTTCCAAGGTGATCGTAGCTCATCTCTTTGGCTAGATATACCTATATTCTGTACTTGTGTAACTAAATCATCTCCAATATAATAAAATGGCTTAGCTCTTTCTGCATATTCTGATTTGTACTTAGATTTATTGTTTATCTTGTTGTAAGTTCTTATATTGTGTGAAGTATTACTGCATTCTCCCTTTTGGGATATTACAGTGGTATCCTTGCAGTTGCTTGAGGACAAGCAACATCACTGTAATATTCCTACTTAGCCCAAGCTAAGAGGAATAGTCAAATTTTTTTCATTTTCTGTTGATTGAATAAATGAGCAAAGGAGGACATGTAAAACTCCTGAAAATAATGAATAAATCAATGCCCATGTGAACAAGGACAAATCTGGGCCATGTAAAATAAACACTTGCAGGTGTGAATGGGTTTGAACTATTAGATTGGGTCAACCTTGACCAAATCCATAACGTAGTCTAGATTCGTTGAACCTCCTTGAGGCACAACACAGTTCTAGATGTAGGCTCTACATGTGAAAGGAGCTAAATTGATGAAGTGGTTTAGAGTTTGACAAGACTCCTATCTTATAAAAGGAAGAGGAGAGTAGCATGAGAGGGTTGTTGATGTTTATCATTTTTTTGAATATATTGTCTGTTCATACATATATCATTCTCTATTTGTTTAGCTGAGAATAATTTTGTTTAGCGTTAGGTGTTCTTGAGCAGGAATCCCACCTCATTTCTAGAGCAACTCTTGGAGGAGCCTCGTTTGTCTTGTCCATTATCTGGCATTTGGCCAAGCTTCATCTTGCACCTATAGCATTGATCCTATTTAGGATTGGGTTTTCCTTGTGAGCTGCAGCAAGTGGAGGATAGATCTCTTCAGATCTATGCATCTCTAGCACCCCTTTTCACTGGGAAAGCATTCTATCCCTTTGAAAAGAGTGTTATAGACCTTGGGAGCTTCAGATCTAGATCTTGGCATTAGGCCAAAGGATACTCAGAGTCTACAACGCATTCCCTTTTGCAGTACTGCGTTATTTGAAAGAGCAAAGTTGCAGGGAGCTTTGGCAACATCTTTGAGGAGAGATCTCTAGTGATTGGATCCTTCCTTTCACTATGGTGATCCATGGATTGGCCATCCAATCCATGTTAATTTCAGATCTGATATGTTGTACATCATATACTTCATAATTTTCTGAATATTACTATAGATCTGTAACTTAGATCTCATTTCTACTCTTGTACTTTCATGTTTTGTTGAAATCCCCAAGGGGAGTGTACACAGGAGCCTTTCTTGTATACAAATCTGAAATACATCTATAATTTTGTATAAACATCTACTCTAGATCTAAGTTGTAACATACTTCTACTTCAGCCAATGAAAATAACGTTGTCAAGCTTATTCAGACTTTTCTTGTGGTTGTAGCACCTCATCTTGAGGATTTCTTCGTCTTCTCTTCTACTTTCTGTATAACGATGTGTGGACTTCAATATAATCTCTTCTTCAACATCTAAGAGACATTCTTGAGCCTCTCTATTGGCCTCCTACATACATTGTGCTGAACTACGTTATTTCTCCAGCAGTATTGTTTTGTATTGTTGTAGTCCCTTCTTTGGGCAGTTTTCAAGCCTTCCTAGGTGTGGGAGATCTGTTTAACCCACCTAGAAAGATTTTTTTATGATCTCCTCTTGGATTTAGGTCTTATATACTCAGATATAAGGGATAAAAGGGATGATTTCATATTTTTTAGCAGCCATTCCTGGAAAATACGTTTTCCAGTCATGCCTTGCTAGCAGTCCCGATTTTGGGATATTATAGGTATGCTAGGCACACCAACACTAGGTGCGAATAGATGCCAAGTGCAAGTGTTAGTTTATTATACATGCCAAATATTCCTCTTTTTTTTCTCATCTACTTTCCAATAATTTATCTCAAATAACTTTAATATTAAACCATGCCAAATCATATCAAGTCATCTCAATGCATGTCAGACATGTTAAGACTTTTCCAAGCGCTAACATGTGCCAAGTGCCAATGTGTGTTAGGGAGTGTTATGCATGATATGAAGTGACAGGGCATGTGGAAAAGTGCTAAGTAGAGAGTTCCAAAGCATGTTGAGGAGTGTTAGGGAGTACTAGGACAACACAAGGGAGCACTAGGTCAAAATTAATGGAAGTGAATGAATATGAGGGTGTGTTAGGGAGTGGTAATGAGTGCTAGTTGTCATGCCAAGCACGGAGTGAGAAGGTATTCTAAACATCCACACACCATATTAACCACTCACTTCTTACCATTCTCACACCATAACAAAAAAGCCTAAAAATTCCATTCTTAAAATCTCTTGTGTAGTTTCCTAATGTCATTCAAGTAGAATCTCGCAATTACTTATGTCAGTAATGGTGCGATCATTTTTTTATTCTCTTAAAAGAACTCTCTCTAGACATTCACACCATCAAACATAAATCATCGAGTGAAAATGAATGGAAATGAATGAATAAGAGGGTTTTTGGGGAGTGTCAGTGAGTGTTAGGCGTGCCAAGTGGGGAGTGACAAGGAATGTTAGGGAATGCTATGACATTTCAAGAAGTGCCAAGGTGTGGTAACATGTGCCAAATAGTGCCAAGGCATGACGAGATGTTTAAGGTGTTAGCATATGCGAACGCATGTCAAGGAGTGTCAGGCAAAAAAAGGGAAGACCAAGTTAAAATGAAAATAAATGAACACATATGAGGGTTAATAATGTAGGACCTTACCTTTTCAAGAGGGGAATTCTAGGCATACCAACATTAGTGCCAATTCATGCCAATGACCAAGTTTTATCGTGTCTTAAGTGACAAATCATCCTCTATTACTTCTCTCTTAACTGTGAATAATTGATCTCAAATAAATTTTATCTTAAACCATGCCAATGAATTCTAGGGAATCCAAACACATGCCAAGAATTTTCAAGTGCCACTAAGTGCCAAGAGCCAATATGTGGCAGGGAGTTATAGGGCATGCTATGGAGTTCCAAGTTTGATAAGGAGGGACTGAAAAGATATGCTAGACATTTCCAAGGCATGCTAGAGTGCTAGGGAAGCATACCAAGATGTGCCAAGAGCTAATGTGTGTTGAGTGTTAGCAAGTTCCAGGGAAACACAAGGGAGCACTATGTAAAAATGAATGGAAATTAATGAATAAGAGTGTGTGATAGGGAGTGTCAGCGAGTTCCAGGTATGCTAAGGAGGGAGTGACATGGTATGCTAGGCAGTGTTAATTCATGCTAGTGTGCTAGAGTGGCATGTGGTCAAGATGTGCCAGGTGTCAGGGTGTGCCAACACATGCTAGGAAGTGTTGGAGAGTCCTAGGGACAGACGAGGAAGCACTAGGTGAAAATAATGCATGCAAATGAACAATTAAGAGATTGTGATAGGAAGTGTTAATGAGTTCTAGGTGTGCTAAGGAGGGAGTGACAAGGTATGCTAGGAAGTGCTAAGGTATTTTAAAGGTTAGGCTAACATGCCAAGATGTGCCAAGTGCTAGGGTGTGCCAATGCATGTCAGGGGAGTGTTTTGGAGTGCCAAGGAAAAACAAGGGAGAAATAGTTTCAAATGCATGGAGATGATTGAATAAGAGTGTGTGACATGGATTGTTGGCAAATTATAGGTGTGCTAAGGAGGGAGTGACAATGTATGTTAGGTAGTGCCAAGGAATGTTAGAGTGCCAGGGAGACATGCCAATATGTTCGAAGTTACAGGGTGTGCCAATGTGTGTCATGAAGTGTTAGGGAGTGCCACAGAAACATAAGGGGGAACTAGTTCAAAATGAATGGAAATTAACAAATATAGAGTGTGTGATAGGGAGTGTCAGTGAGTTCCAATTGTGCTAAGGAGAGAATGACAAGGTTATATGCTAGGCAATTCCAAGGCATGTTAGAGCTCCAAGACTTGTTAGGGAATGGTAGGGTGTGTTAGGTAGTTCCAAAGCATGTCAAGGAATGCAAGGGATGTGTTGACGGGAAAAGATGTCCGGCCAACAGTAGGGGATCTCCCTGGTAGAAAGTCCCAATTAGACTTTGAACCGTTTGGAATAGGGATCCCGTCCGGGGTGTGGGTCCGGCTACCGCTTAAATGACTTTCTCTTCGGTCTCGAAGAACCTGATTTGAATTTGCAGACATACACTTATTCACATGGTACAGAATACATGACTGATGTATCAAACTAATATATAACACTGTGAGTAGCAAGGTAATGAACAGAATGCATACACCCAGGAAGTGTCGTTAGCAACACATCTATGGGGTAATGCATGCAAGATAACCTGACCACTAAAGAAACAGTTCTTTATGGCAAGGATATCCCTTAACTTTTCGAAAGATGCAACGAAATGATAATAAAATAGTTCATTAACATTCATTATAAGAACAAACGATAAACTTGAGCATCATCAAGCACAATCACAGATAGCTATGGAGTACGAATGATACTATTAAGAACACAGCTTCATTAATCATACGATATTTTGAAACTATACGCAGAATACACACAGTTTTGTCACAGCTAAACACATCATCCAACAAAGGGGTTTTAACAAGTATCTGTATTACATATGTGCAAGAGTATGACCCTTAAATTACAATGGAATACGGCTCTTCAGTCCACAAAAGAGAAGCCCTAACTATGTACCCCGCAGGGGTATTTATAGATTCAAGAAACGTCCTTTGGGGCCACTGTTTGTTTTAGGGTGAGCATTTCTCTATATACTTGCCTCATGGTCATTTCCAATACATCACATTCTTTCATGACTGCTAGTGGGAACTCATTGAATTGGGAAGGCTTACTTTGGAGCTGTCGTACTTCACTCTCCAGTACTGATTTCTCCTGTTCTGCTGCTTTTAGCCTGTTTTGTAGGGAAATAATCTCCCTGCTCATTCTAGTGACATTCTCCTCCGTGGCGGCGGCAAAAGTGGTACCTGCTGATGCTCTCATTACAGGGTTAGTCCTTGTATCCAGGACTATGTATTTTTCAGTGGCGACCGTAGATATGGCGGGATGGCTTTGCGCCAAGGATTTTCTTTTCTCTTGCCGTATTTTGAAAGAGAATTGGTCAAATGTCAATCTAGTCAGGTCAAAGACCTCTTCTTCTTGTTCCCCGGGAAAGTCGTCACTAGAGAGGATACTTCTCGTGCCACTCGGAGGAATCTCCAGGGGAGATATGTCGATGTCCTCTATTAGTTCATCCTCTTCATCCTGTCTTTGTCCTTTTCCTTCCTCCTTTTGCCAGCGCTCGGCTTCCGCCTTGTCATGTTCCTCCTTCTTCCTACGTTCTGTCTCTACCTCTGCTTCTTTTTCGGCTTTTCTTTTATGCTCTGCCGCGACAGCTTGGTCTGCCTTCTTTTGACGTTCGAATTTTTCAAGTTCTTCCTTAAGTGCTTGTTCTGCCGCCGCCTGTCCTTCCTTTTCCTATCTTTCCTTTTCCTCGGCCTGTTTCCTTTTCCGCTCCATCTTTGCATCTCTTCTACGTTTCTCTTCCTCCTCTTTCATTTTCTTTTCCTCTTCCTTCTTGGCTTGGGCCTCTGCTCCTCTTAGCTGATCCGAGGTGTCAGGCCCTGTACTGGTCCGGATTTTCTTATCCCTGGAGGAAGAAGAGCCTCTTAGTTTATGGCTCCTGTCTTCTAAATTTTGGTGATCCTCTTCTTCTCGGTCAGAGTCAATCCTTGGAGCTAGTTGCCTGTCTGCGTTGTACCAGTTTATTTTCTCGTCTTCCGTCGGGTGTTCGACATGCTGATAGCTCCATTTAAACTTGGCCCTCTTATAGTGCTCAGGAACTATCTTGACCGGGTCATATGTTCGGTACTCCAGATTTCTAAAGTGATAACCTTTTATCTCTTCCCCTTGAGCCCCTAATTCTCTGAAATCCTTGACTGTATAAGCACCGATGGTGAGGGGCAGAGCGGGCCAAGGTTTCTTCTTTCCTTTGGAAAGGACATTGGAGAAACCCGAGGTCATCTGGAAACATACCTCCTGCATAAGCACCTTGTCGGTAATAAACCTAGGCAGAGCATGTGGTGCTTTGAATGTGCCAAATACTCGAATGAATGTATATTCAGCGAATGGAAACCAGTGCGCCACCTGGCCTAGTGTCTCCATCGCCCGCCAAGACATGCAGGGGGTGTCTTGGCCAAATAGCTTACGGTAAAGGGCGGGAATGAATATCTGAGAGATTTGCTCAATATCCGGCTTGTACCTGGATTCCCAGAAAACCTTGGTCTGCAAATGAATTGCTCGGGTCTGTGCGGAGTCCATGTTATGTGGCCATCCCTCGAAATGCAGCTGGGCACAGACAGCATCCAACAGATACGAAGCCATATAAAACTCTGACGGCGTTCCTTCATCTGGGGCTAAAGCCGAAGCCAAATTTGTTTGCATTGAGCCCATTAATATACGGGCCTAGTTGAAACGAGTGTCGTGCACCGTTACATATTCCATTATAGTTTCCCATGCGCCGTTGAAGGTGGTGGCGTTCAGACGTCCGTACAATCTGTAAAGCATGGCCGCCACTAGTTTATACACTTTCCTCAGACCGGCCACTGGGTACTCCTGGTCTTTCTTGACTTTAAATTTGTCCGGTTCCGCCCACCATTTCCTGATTGTATCAACCACAGGTACTTCATTGGCAGAAGCCCATCTCGGGGTAAAGTTTTCCTCTGGTTGGGGCAGCGAGTAGTAGACCTAGGCTTCTGAGCCCTCCAACGTTGCGAAAGCTTTACCTTCACTATCTCGGATTACGAACCTCTTGGGATCCATTTTCTGAATGAGCCAGTCTAATAATTCTGGGCACGGGAAAATGGCTGGATGTGCCCCTGCTAGATGTAATTTGGATCTCTTGACCTTTAGGTATACTTCCCGGTCCGGGAGATCTTCTGGAAACTCATCTTCTGGTATAGCGAACTTGTGGTATACTTCATACCATCTCAGGCTGTCCCCTTTTGCGAAGGTGCAAAAGGTATCTCTGTATATTGGTGGAGGAGATGTTTGTGCGTCTGTGTTTGATTCTTCTTCCACCACCTGCTTGCCTTTCTTTCGGGACACTGGGGGTGCCATGTCGCCAGAGTCAGAGAGGACCGGTATCGTGTCTGTTCCAAATTCACCTGTTGCATTCAGGAAAGAATCCCAGGATGAGAAGGACATGATGACAATGAGCTAAATACAGTCTATACATGCAGAATTCAATTAACTATTCTCTTGGGGTCGCAGGGTCGCTGATTTAACAGAAGAACTCATATGCGACCTCGCGACCAGGTCGCAGGGTCGCAGGGTCGCTAACCTTTAAAACAGTAGATCGCGCGACTTTGCGACCTTGCGACTAGGTTGCTGGGTCGCAGGTCACGCAAGGGCCTGCCGGGATTTTCGAACGCGCGAGGCTTGGGGTTGATTTCTTTCCTAACGGGAAGCATACAAGGCTGGAAGGGGTCCAGGCTGAGGATAGGACGAAGCCATGAGGGGCTGGACAGGAAAATGTGACCCTGGGGTTTATGGGGATAACAGGAGAACAAAAAATCATAAAAACTCAACAGAAAAAACCCCACAGCCTCCCCAGTAGGTATTTAAGACAATGGGGAGGCCAGATTTGGGCAAGAAATGCTCATGAAGGAAACACAGAGAGGAAATAGAAACTTACCCGGGAGAAAACGCGCCAGCCGACCTGTCAGAGCACTTTCTAAATTTTCGTTGCAAGTGACAAATGTGACATAGCGACCTGCCCTTTTAAAAAAAGGGTCGCACGTGCGAGCACTTAATGAGGTTGCAAGTTGGTAGAGTGCGACCTTGCGACCTGGCGACCCTAAGGTCACTGGGTCGCAAGGTCGCTGAGTCGCAAATTTCTTCAATTACTTCTTCTTGCGACCTAGCGACCTTAAGGTCGTGGGGTCGCACAGGTCGCATGAGTCGCAAATGCTGTAATTCCAAACCATGTGACCTGGCGACCTTAAGGTCATGGGGTCGCACAGGTCGCATGGGTCGCAACTCCTGTAATTCTGAAACATGCGACCTTGCGACCTGGCGACCTTAGGGTCGCGGGGTCGCATAGGTCGCAGGGGTCACAATTGTTTTAAAGTATGGTTTCGCGACTTAGCGACTTGCCCTTCAAAACTTCACTTAGCATTTTTCCTTTTAGTTTCAAAGGGGCTCCAAAAATTTTGAAGTGAGTGCTATTATTTCTTATATTTTTGGAGGGTGTTGTAGGGGCTACAACAAATGGCGATTCACTGGATGAATTCAGAGTCTCGGCCGATGAATGGTCGATGAGGGAGGAGGGAGGGGCCTAATACTAGCTTGCTCTTTTACCTCAGAGTTTACACCTTCCTTCCTTTGTCACCTCGCATAGTTGCCTGGCCTTTTGGCTTATTGGGTGCAGATCAACCGAATTTTAATTCTTCACGCTCTAGGACTGGGAGGGTCGGGGAAACCTTGGACAACTGCAGGGTCCGGTACAATTATTTCGTCCTCATGGTGTTGCTCCGCTGTCAGCGAACCTCTCGGCTCCGGCGGAGTCACTGCCTAAGGAGTCATGAACGTTGCTTCGCTGCCAGCGAGCCTGGTCAGTACCCCGGCGGAGTCGTTACATCACCTCTCTACGCAGGATGTCTTTCTCAATCCTTTACCCTTTATTTGTGTGCGATTTCACTTATTTGAGAATGTGCCTGTGGCACTTATTTAGATGGGCATATTTTTCCTGGGCGGATGAGGGATCCCGACTTATTTTTCTTGTAGAGAGGTTGCTCCTGGTCTTATATGAGGACTTGGGTTTTTCCCGGATGACCTGAAACTCTCTTGAGTTAGCCCTGTTCCCTCACGATCCGGTTGCTGCTATGTAAGACCTTTTCTGCCTGCACCTTTCAAAGCCGCTAGGTGGTTCCTTATGCTTGAAGACTCTAGTAAGGTCGTGCACTATCCCTTGGTGCCCATTACAAGCGAGTTTTGACTGCAACGTGTTTTGCGGGAAGGGCCTTTCATCAGCATAGAACCTATCAAGGAGTCAGCCAGTTGCGGGCAGCTTAGACAAGGGCTTCCTTATAGATTTAGAGAAAGATTTTTTTTTTTAATTTATTTATTTATTTATTTAAATTTTTTTTTTAATTTATTTTTTTAAACAAGTAGAACAAAAACACAACTTTTATAATACATGGGCAGAAACTCAAGTAAAATAGTGTTTGAGGTCATGCCCGTTTACCGGGAGGACCTCGACTTTTCCTTCCAGAGTTTGCAATCGGAATGTATGGGGACGCACCTTTTCTTTAACCTGAAAGGGACCTATCCATAGTGCTTGAAATTTGGCATGTTTCCCCTTTTCTTCATGAGATTTATCCCACTTTAGGACAAGATCTCCTACTTCAAATTTTTTATCTCCTGCAGACTTTTTATCAAACCATTTCTTGATTCAACTCTGGTGGATGGCGAATTTTTCCCGGGTTTTCTTCCTTTCCTCTTCTAATTTCAGCAGGGTGTCAATGCGGGTTTGTAAGGCAGGGCAAGGGGTACCATGACACTCTTGAGATAACTGCAGAGCGGGAAGAGATAAATTGGGCGGGAGGACAGCTTCTTTCCCATACACGAGAAAATATGGTGAGGTGCCTATTGAGGACTTAGGGGTGACGCGATCGGTCCAGAGGGCATTTTGGAGGGCATTGTGCCAGTTGCGTTGGTGAGACAGAAGGGTCTTTTTAATGATGCGAATCAGATTTTTATTTGTTGATTCCGCTAGACTATTTCCTTGGGGATAGTACTTTGCAGAGTGTTTAAGAACAATGCCATTTTCCAAAGAAAAATCATATAATTTAAAAGATGAAAAATACGTTGCATTATCAAAAACCAAGGAAGTTGGAACGCCAAACCTGGTAATGATGGAATGAGTGACAAATTGCATTACCTCCTGATCGTTGATTTGGCGTAACGGTACTGCCTCAACCCACCTGGTGAAATAATCAGTAGCCATTAGGATGTACCGGTGTTGCTTAGAAGAGTGGGGTAAGATCTCACCAATGACGTCTAGACCCCATTGTTGGAATGGTTCTTCTACTGCTACTGACAACAAAGGGGCGGCAGGACGCGCTTCTCAGTTTGCGAATTTCTGGCATTGAATGCATTTTCGAACATATGCGTGGGCATCTCTGAAAAGGGTTGGCCAATAATAACCCGCTCGCATTATTTTATGGGCAGTGGTATCCCCGGCAAAATGACCTCCTGCTGGTCCATCGTGCAACTCGGTTAAGATTTTCTGAGCTTCATCATGTTCCAGGCAGCGTAACATGACCCCATCGGAATGTTTCTTGAAAAGCTTCCCTTGGATTATCTGGTAAGACGCAGCTTTGAGTCTGATTGCACGTTTCTACCCGGCATTTAGAGCTGGGTCCAACACACCGTGTGCAAAATATCCTGAAATATCCGAGCACCAAGAAGGGTTCCTTATCTGAGGCATGACGTCATTCTGGTACATATCAATTTCTTGCTCCCAATTATCTTCTTCGATCTGGTGGGAACTTGCGGCCTCTGCAGCCATTTGGCACAGACCTTGCCCTTTAACTATGTGTGCTGGCTTAAACTCTAAGTCATACTCTTGCATACACGCAACCCAGTTCCCTCGTCTCTCGCCCAACTCTTGCTGCATGAACAACGAGCGAACAGCTGGGTGGGGAACGTAAACCGTGACATGGTTTTTTAAGATGTACGGTCTGAAATGTTTGACCGCTTTGTATATCGCATAGGCCTGTTTTTCGATTTCAGGATAATTTAATTCAGCGCCCTGCAAACCAGTGCTCATGAATGAAATGGGGCGCTCGTCATTATTTCTGTCCTTTTGTGTGAGTACAGCTGCTAGGGACGAATCCGAAGCGAAAGTATACAAGCTAAAATATTTGCCGAAATCCGGGCTCTGGAGGGAAGGTGCTTCGGCTATAGCTTCCTTGATCTGGTCGAAAGCTTCCTTTTCGGGCTGATTCCATTTGAAGGTAGCATTTTTCTTAATCATTCCCTGTAGTGGCTTAACTATCTGGGCGAAATCTGATATAAACTTACGAACAAAATTGATCTTACCCAAAAAGGACTGCATTGCTTTCTTACTACTGGGGGGAGGAATCTGAGCAATGGCTTTCGCACATTCTGGATCAACGACAATGCCTTGCTTAGTTATGATATGACCCAGCAGATTTCCTTCTGCTATGGCAAAAATGCTCTTCTTTGGGTTGAGCGAGATACCATATTTTCTGCACCTTTCAAAGATCTGTCTGAGGTGACGCAAATGATCCCCCCGATGTTTAGAAAACATAGTAACGTCATCCAAGTAGACCACCACACTCTAGCCTATCAGACCCCTGAATGCTATATCCATAGCTCTTTGGAAGGTTGCTCCTGCGTTGATTAATCCAAAGGGCATATGCCTGAATGCGAAGGTTCCCCACTTAGTCCGGAAGGTAGTCTTTAACCTATCTGGTTCAGCCACCAGTACTTGATTGTAGCCAGAGAATCCATCCAACAAAGAGAACATTTCTGACCCGGACACTGCTTGTAATATTTTCTCCATAGGGGGCACCGGGTAATTATCTTTATTCGAGGCCCGGTTTAAGTTCCGGAAATCCACACATAAGCGGATTTCACCTGACTTCTTCCGTACCGGAACCAAATTTGACACCCATGTGGAATGGCGAACTTTAAAGATAATGCGTGCATCTAAAAGTTTTTTGAGTTCCTTCAGAATCAATGGTTCCATCGTAGGATGCACTTTCCTGAGCTTTTGTTGGAAAGGTTTTATATTTTCTTTGATGGGTATCACATGTTGTATGATTCGAGTATCTTATGTGCGTAAGTCCTCATATGTCCAAGCGAACACATCACGATATTTGCGAAATAGCTGAGTGAAATCCTGAGCCTCTTGGGGGGTGCAGTCCTTCCCAAGGTTTGACGAATTTAGGATTATCCTCTGATCCCAAGTTCACTTGTCGATGGGCTAAGATATAGCTCTGTACTTTGGCATTTGGGGATCCACGGAAACGATTTTGCAAATTGAAAAGCTTCTCAAGTGATACCACCCCTTTAGGCATGGTGTTTCCTTTGACTTGCTTGTACTCCTTTTGCATAGCTTGGTCGTGCTCATCTTCATCTATAGCAGCGTCTTTGAATATCTCTGAGTTATACATAAAATCCAGCACCTGTTGATCATCATCGAAAATGCGCAAATTAGTGATATTGTCTGGCACGGAGGGTTTATATATAACTTCAATAGAAAAACCATCCCTCAAAGGGGTAAATCTGGCAGCAGCATTAGCCAGAGTATCTGCTGCTGCATTATGCATTCTAAGAACAGATTTAATTCCAAAAGCGTCAAAAGCAGAAATTAATCGCCATACCTCTTGCTGATACGCCTTTAAATGTGGAGACAAATAGTGAATAGTATTGCGTACTTGCCGAGTGATAATCTCAGAGTCTCCAATGACCTGTAAGCATTTTACCTTCAAATCCAGCGCCTTTTTAAGCCCAAGGATCAAAGCCTCATACTAAACAGTGTTGTTGGTGCATTGGAACTCCAGCCGATAGGAGATTAAGAATTTTTTCTTGCGAGGATCAAGCAAGACGCAACCAGCACCAGAACCATCGAGATTTTTGGAACCGTCGTAATACAAGGTCCATATGTCACTTTCCGGGCCCTTGGGGGTAGTGGATTGCGGAGGAATTTCGGCTTGGTGTAAGACAGTTTGGGCTTGCTCTTCTGCGACGAGTGCCAATTCAGATTGGACCTCGGGGCCTACTGAAGATTGAGGATGTCGGTAACATCCAAAAATGGCCTCCAGGAAACACATACCAAGTTCCTCTTGGGCAAAGTTGATGGGTTCATTTGTGGCATCTAAATCAGTTACAGTGTGTTTCATGTACGGTTCGTTTTCGACCCTGATTTGGTTATTTCTCCCCTTGTAAGGAAGCCATAAGTGGGACCAATCTGTGGAAAAGTATCCTTGCAACTTGCTAGACCAGTCTCTGCTAAGTAGTAGACCATAGGCTTCAGGTATGTCAACAACCACAATATCGATGCATTGATGGACTCTAGAGTCAGATGAAAGGCGGATGATGAAATTGTTTAATTCTCCAACGGCTGGTACCTGCGATCTGTCAAGTTGAATGATTTTTGCGTCGGTTTTCTCTGGGCAGATGTTGAGTTTCTTACAGACAGATAGAGGCATGACGTTCGTGGATGCACTGGAGTCAACAAGACAATTGTGAACGTTGAAGTTAAAAATCTCAAAAGACAAAAGGAAGGGAGGGGTGGATCCTCTCGAATTCGTGTTTACAGCATTCACTATAGACTGGATATCTGGACTGGTTTGTGCAGATGTGTTGCTGACATTTTTCGTATTTGGGTTGTGGGCGAAAGCTTTTAGAATAAGCTCCTTTTGATTCGTGATGCGGGCCAGCTCGTAGAGTGAGATATTAGCTCTGGTCTTTTTCATGTCCTCCACGATGTTGTAGCTAGTATCAGTTTGGGGACTAAGTTCGGTGATGGTTTTTGGGGATTCTACTGGGAGCTTGCTCTTTTGACTTTCTTTGCTATTACTATTCGTGGGCTTCTCTGGCGTAGCTTGTCCTTCGTTTCCAGGGGGAAGAATTTTCCTCAGAAAAGCCCTTTTCTTGTCTTCATATGATTGTTCGGAGACAGGTCCTTTGCTTCTAAGACTATAATTCCGAATGGGTTGAGCCTTGGGACTGCCTGCCATGTTGATATCAATGGGAAGAAGACTTCCCCCCTCGCGGATTATATCAAAAGTTAGGACAGAGGCCCCTGGTTCCCCATCTAGGAACGAACCTTCATCTTGATCAGAGACATCATCCTTTGTCTGATTTCCTGGGGTTTGGTCATCCAACAGTTGGTTAACCACCGTGGTCATGCTGCCAATCCATTGCAGGCACGTTTTTTCGGAGTGGGCAGCTTGGTGAAAAGAGCAAAAATTATCTTTCCCTATCTCTTCCACGTTGAGAGCGGCGCTGGAGTTTGACGGAGGTCTGCTGGTGTTGGGATTACTTTTTTTGAAAAAGGGTTTTGGGGGTTTAGTAGTAGTTGAGGTTTCAATGCCCTTTCTCTTTAAGTCAGAGACCTCATTCGTTAGTAGTTTGAGGTTCTTGGCCATACTCTCAAAATCCAAAATTTCTTTCTCTCTATTAGGGGTGGAACAGTGGCCCTTTTTAGCAATTGGTTTGTGATCATCCTTTCCTTCGTGGTCCATGACTCCTATCGACAACATGTCCTTCTCTACAGTGAGAGCAGCAGTGTAATTTGCTGTAAGGGTAGCGCGGGCTTCACGTTTGACAAAAACAACGATATCCCTATGGAGAGCTTTAGTATAGTAGTCGATGGTGATAGAGTCGTCCAATGCTAAGTTTGGGGGAAATTTTTGTAATATTGTAGCGAAGCATTGGTTAAAGTCTTTAACCTTCTCTTTTCTATGACACTTGATGGTGCTTAACTCTGTGAGGAGCATAGAGGGGGTTTTATCTTCTGCAAACTTTTGCAGGAACACGCGACGGAACTGGTCCCATGATGTAATAGAAGCACTGGGTAGGGAACGATACCAGGTGGCTGCATGATTTTCAAGAGTGTGTGGGAACAGTCGACATGTGACATCATCAAACTGAACTCTCATGATTTGTAGAGACAGATAGAAACTACTAATATGATCTTTCGCTGATGTGCCTTTCTCAGGATCGAACTTAGGAAGATGCTTCTCCGGGTGTCTAGGCATATCATGGAGAGGACCTAAAAGAGCCAATGGGGATTGAGCCATCCAGGCTAGTGGCTGCACCCTCCTAGGGTGCTGATGATATCGAGCTTCCGCCTCGGACTCACTTCCCGTCCCCGACACTGATGCTCCTTCATGATGGCGATAGTGTTCATCTCGGTGTCTTTCACGGTTATTCACATTCCTAAGATACTCCCGGTTGCGGGGAGGGGGCCTATTTTGGTTTTGGTGGTGATGATGGTTAGCGTGGTGTCTCTGGCCACGAACCATATCTCCTCTACCTTCACGTCCGTGACCTCTGTTGACCCCACCCTCATTTCTTGGAGGCCTATTTCCTTCCCCTTCATTTCTTTGGGCTGTGTTACCTTCTCTTTCATTTCTTCGACCCCCCTCTCCTTCTTCTCGCAGGGAATACACTTGGTTGTTGTTCCACTGATGTAAGTCAGGCTGAGGTTCGGGGAAAGGTTCAGTATCAGGGAAGCCTTCACTATCTTGGACAACGGGGTCATTTTCCTGGACAACCCGCCCGAGGTCTTCAATCATGGTGTTCACAAGTTCAGGTATGGTGCTGACCAGCACGCCATTACAAGTGATGTTCTCAGCTGGGGTCCTAGTGTGGGCTAGAAAATCCATGAATGGGGCATATCGTAAATCCCTGACGAGATTACGGGCAACTGGGCGTAAGGATCTCAATTGTTCGTTAGTGATTTCAAAGTATCGAGCCTCCTCCCTTGGAATATCCTCCAAGGGGGGAAGAGTAGGTTCATTATTTATGACCTCCCTTTGGGGAGTTTGTGATGGAATGTCAGTTGTATGCTGGGAGGATGCCATGGCCCTCCTTCTAGCGCCAATATCTGTTGACGGGAAAAGATGTCAGGCCAACAGTAGGGGATATCCCCGGTAGAAAGTCCCAATTAGACTTTTAACCGTTTGGAATAGGGATCCCATCCGGGGTGTGGGTCCGGCTACCGCTTAAATGAATTTCTCTTTGGTCTCGAAGAACCTGATTTGAATCTGCAGACATACACTTATTCACATGGTACATAATACATGACTGATGTATCAAACTGATATATAACACTGTGAGTAGCAAGGTAATGAACAAAATGCATATGCCCAGGAAGTGTCGTTAGCAACACATCTATGGGGTAATGCATGCAAGATAACCTGACCACTAAAGAAACAGTTCTTTGTGGCAAGGATATCCCTTAACTTTCCGAAAGATGCAACGAAAAGCTAATAAAATAGTTCATTAACATTCATTATAAGAACAAACGATAAACTTGAGCATCATCAAGCATAATCACAGATAGCTATGGAGTACGAATGATACTATTAAGAATACAACTTTATTAATCATATGATATTCTGAAACTATACGCAGAATACACACAATTTTGTCACAGCTAAACACATCATCCAACAAAGGGGTTTTAACAAGTATCTGTATTACATATGTGCAAGAGTATGACCCTTCAATTACAATGCAATAGGGCTCTTCAGTCCACAAAAGAGAAGCCCTAACTATGTACCCCACAGGGGTATTTATAGATTCAAGAAACGCCCTTTGGGCCTTCTGACGCTTCGACTTCTCGACGGTTCAGCTGCCCTGCGACCTTGGAAGAACATGCGACCTGCGACCTGCGGAAGTGATTGCGACTTGCGACTTAGGTGCAAGTGCAAATTGCGACCTGGGGACGGTCGCGACCTGTGACCGAAAGAATTCAGCTATGGAGGTGGTCGTGTGATTGAGAGATCTGGAGCGTCGATCTTCTTCCCCTTGAGGAAATCTTGCCAGGTCTGGTAATCCGCTGCTATAGGGGAGACTAGAGGGATTTCCTCTTTTAACCGATGCATACATTCCAAGGCATTCGGTATCAGAGTTTCGTTCTTCTGGGAGATCTGGATTGAGAGGGAGGCAAGCTTGGTATAGATTTGAACTGGAGTGACAAGCAACCGACTTAGGTTCTCTTGTGATGCCTCAAATTCTGGTGCGACAGCAGCTTGTCTCACGGGTTGAAGAAAAGACTGAATTTCCTGATCTACTTGCTCCCAGTCTTTAGTTTCGTCCAGTGCCCCTAACGACGGAATGTGATGAAGAGCGTTCATGGAGTCTATACCACTGATCAGGTGATTATATGCAGACATCACTTTGTCCAAATATTTGGCCAGCTTGTCTTTGGACTGCATCTTCATCCGGATTTGTACTTTGGCGTCTTGTGTGTGACTCCAATCCTTCCTAGGCACATTTTCGGGAGCTTGATGGTACTGCGCTGTCCATTTTATCATTCTGTCCAAAGCTACCGAGGCCTCCTTGAGCTACTCATGCTTCTCTTTGGTTTCCGCTCGTGCCTCTGCCAATGGGGTCACTGTTTGTTTCAGGGTGAGCATTTCTCTATATACTTGCCTCATGGTCATTTCCAATACATCACATTCTTTCATGACTGCCAGTGGGACCTCATTGACTTGGGAAGGCTTACTTTGGAGCTGTCGCACTTCACTCTCCAGTACTGATTTCTCCTATTCCGCTCCTTTTAGCCTGTTTTGTAGGGAAATAATCTCCCTGCTCATTCTAGTGACATTCTCCTCCGTGGCCGCGGAAAAAGTGGTACCTGCTGACGCTATCATTACAGGGTTAGTCCTTGTATCCAGGACTATTTCCTTTTCAGTGGCGATCGTAGATATGGCGGGATGGCTCTGCGCCAAGGATTTTCTTTTCTCTTGCCGTATTTTGAAAGAGAATTGGTCAAATGTCAATCTAGTCAGGTCGAAGACCTCTTCTTCTTGTTCCCCGGGAAAGTCGTCACTAGAGAGGATACTTCTCGTGCCACTTGGAGGAATCTCCAGGGGAGATATGTCGATGTCATCTATTAGTTCATCCTCTTCATCCTGTCTTTGTCCTTTTCTTTCCTCTTTTTGCCGGCGCTCAGCTTCCGCCTTGTCATGTTCCTCCTTCTTCCTGCGTTCTGTCTCTGCCTCTGCTTCTCTTTCGGCTTTTCTTTTACGCTCTGCCACGGCAGCTTGGTCTGCCTTCTTTTGACGTTCGGCTTTGTCAAATTTTTCCTTAAGTGCTTGTTCTGTCGCCGCCTGTGCTTCCTTTTCCTGTCTTTCCTTTTCCTCGGCCTGTTTCCTTTTCCGCTCCGTCTTTGCATCTCTTCTACGTTTCTCTTCCTCCTCTTTCATTTTCTTTTCCTCTTCCTTCTTGGCTTGGGCCTCTGCTCCTCTTAGCTGATCCGAGGTGTCAGGCCCTGTACTGGTCCGGATTTTCTTATCCCTGGAGGAAGAAGAGCCTCCTAGTTTATGGCTCCTGTCTTCTAAGTTTTGGTGATCCTCTTCTTCTTGGTCAGAGTCAATCCTCGGAGCTAGTTGCCTGTCTGCGTTGTACCAGTTTCTTTTCTCATATTCCGTCAGGCATTCGACATGCTGATAGCTCCATTTAAACTTGGCCCTCTTACAGTGCTCAGGAACTATCTTGACCGGGTCATATGTTCGGTACTCCAGATTTCTAAAGTGATAACCTTTTATCTCTTCCCCTTGAGCCCCTACTTCTCTGAAGTCCTTGACTGTATAAACATTGATGGTGAGGGGCAGAGCGGGCCAAGGTTTCTTATTTCCTTTGGAAAGGACATTGGAGAAACCCGAGGTCATCTAGAAACATACCTCCTGAATAAGCACCTTGTCGGTAATAAACCTAGGCAGAGCATGTGGTGCTTTGAATGTGCCAAATACTCGAATGAATGTATATTCAGCGAATGGAAACCAGTGTGCCACCTGGCCTAGTGTCTCCATCGCCCGCCAATACATGCAGGGGGTGTCTTGGCCAAATAGCTTCCGGTAAAGGGCGGGAATGAATATCTGAGAGATTTGCTCAATATCTGGCTTGTACCTGGATTCCCAGAAAACCTTGGTCTGCAAATGAATTGCTCGGGTCTGTGCGGAGTCCTAGTTATGTGGCCATCCCTCAAAATGCAGCTGGGCACAGACAGCATCCAACAGATACGAAGCCATATAAAACTCTGACGGTGTTCCTTCATCTGGGGCTAAAGCCGAAGCCAAATTTGTTTGCATTAAGCCCATTAATATACCAGCCCAGTTGAAACGAGTGCCATGCACCGTTACATATTCCATTATAGTTGCCCATGCGCCGTTGAAGGTGGTGGCGTCCAGACGTCCGTACAATCTGCAAAGCATGACGGCCACTAGTTTATACACTTTCCTCAGACCGGCCACCAGGTACTCCTGGTCTTTCTTGACTTTAAATTTGTCCGGTTCCGCCCACCATTTCCTGATTGTATCAACCACAGGTACTTCATTGGCAGAAGCCCATCTCGGGGTAAAGTTTTCCTCTGGTTGGGGCAGCGAGTAGTAGACCTGGGCTTCAGAGCCCTCCAACGTTGCGAAAGATTTACCTTCACTATCTCGGATTACGAACCTCTTGGGATCCGTTTTCTGAATGATCCAGTCTAATAATTCTGGGCAAGGGAAAATGGCTGGATGTGCCCCTGCTAGATGTAATTTGGATCTCTTGACCTTTAGGTATACTTCCCGGTCCAGGAGATCTTCTGGAAACTCATCTTCTGGTATAGCGAACTCGTGGTATACTTCATACCATCTCAGGCTGTCCCCTTTTGCGAAGGTGCAAAGGGTATCTCTGTATATTGGTGGAGGAGATGTTTGCGCGTCTGTGTCTGATTCTTCTTCCACCACCTGCTTGCCTTTCTTTCGGGACACTGGGGGTGCCATGTCGCCAGAGTCAGAGAGGACCGGTATCGTGTCTGTTCCAAATTCACCTGTTGCATTCAGGAAAGAATCCCAGGATGAGAAGGACATGATGACAGTGAGCTAAATATAGTCTATACATGCATAATTCAATTAACTGTTCTCTTGGGGTCGCAGGGTGGCTGATTTAATAGAAGAACTCATATGCGACCTCGCGACCTTGCGACCTCGTGACCAGGTCGCAGGGTCGCAGGGTCGCTAACCTTTAAAACAACAGATTGCGCGACTTTGCGACCTTGCGACTAGGTCGCTGGGTCGCAGGTCGCGCAAGGGCCTGCCGGGATTTTCAAACGCGCGAGGCTTGGGGTTGATTTCTTTCCTAACAAGAAGCATACAAGGCTGGAAGGGGTCCAGGCTGAGGATAGGACGAAGCCATGAGGGGCTGGACAGGAAAATGTGACCCTGGGGTTTATGGGGATAACAGGAGAAAAAAAAATCATAAAAACTCAACAGAAAAAACCCCACAGCCTCCCCAGCAGGTATTTAAGACAATGGGGAGGCCAGATTTGGGCAAGAAATGCTCATGAAGGAAACACAGAGAGGAAATAGCAACTTACCCGGGAGAAAACACGCCAGCCGACCTGTCAGAGCACTTTCTAAATTTTCGCTGCAAGTGACAAATGCGACCTAGCGACCTGCCCTTTTAAAAAAAGGGTCGCACGTGCGAGCACTTAATGAGGTCGCAAGTTGGTAGAGTGCGACCTTGCGACCTGGCGACCCTAAGGTCGCTGGGTCGCAAGGTCGCTGAGTCGCAAATTTCTTCAATTACTTATTCTTGTGACCTAGCGACCTTAAGGTCGCGGGGTCGCACAGGTCGCATGAGTCGCAAATGCTGTAATTCCGAACCATGCGACCTGGCGACCTTAAGGTCGCGGGGTCGCACAGGTCGCATGGGTCGCAAATCCTGTAATTCCGAAACATGCGACCTTGCGACCTGGCGACCTTAGGGTCGCGGGGTCGCATAGGTCGCAGGGGTCGCAATTGTTTTAAAGTATGGTTTCGCGACTTAGCGACTTGCCCTTCAAAACTTCACTTAGCATTTTTCCTTTTAGTTTCAAAGGGGCTCCAAAATTTTTGAAGTGAGTGCTATTATTTCTTGTATTTTTGGAGGGTGTTGTAGGGGCTACAACAGGATGCTGACACGTGCCACATACTTTCAAGGGATTGTTAGACATTTCAGGGGTTATGGCATGTCAAGATGTAAACTATGTTGCTCAGTTGTTTTATGGCCACGATTGGATGTGAGCCTTGACTTGGTAACTTTTTAAGTGGGATACGTTAATATTGGACATAAGTGGCCTAATATTATTTATAAGAAATTATTAGGTGAACAAGGCATAGTCTAGTTGTAGTAAATGAAACTTGGTCAAGCTGTTATAGTCGAGGCAGGACTTGGTTGGGTTCCCAAGTCTAAAAGAAATAAGGGTAGTTATGAGGACATGACAGTTAAGGAGTGCCAAGGTGTCCCAATGAGTTAAAATGTGTGCTAACACATTCCAGTTAGTGTTAATGCATGACGAATATTGTTTGGGAGTGTCAGGGCATCACAAGGGAGAACTAGTAAAAAGTGCATGGAAACGAATGAATAAGAGTGGTTGTTAGGGAGTGTCAGTGAATTCCAGGTGTCCCATGGACGAAGTGTGTTAGGTAAATTTCATAATAGGAATTGAAGGAGGCAAGCTTATGATTGCGATAAGGGGATGGACGGCGCAGTTTCAGACAAAGGGAGACTTTGTGCTAGACACAACACTATTTTTTCAATGACTTGGTTGGGTTCCCAAGTCGCAAAAAAATTAAGGTTATCTATGAGGGCATGACAACTATGGAGTGCCAAGATATGCATGGAATCCTAGGAAGTGATAACACATGATATAAAGTTCCAACGCATGTTAGGCATTCCAAAATGTGCTATGTGCTAGGATTTGGCACCAAAACCTGCTAGGGAGTGCCAGGGAAACAGAATGGAGGACTAGTTTCAATTGCATGGAAATGAATGAATAAGAGTGTGTGACAAGGAGTGTTAGCAGGTTCTAGGTGTGTTAAGGAGGGAGTGACAAGGTATGCTAGTAAATTCTAAGTCATGATAGAGTGTTCGGAAAACATTTCAAGATGCTCCAAATTCCAAGGTGTGCCAATGTGTGCCAAGAAGTGTTAGGGAGTGCTAGAGAAACACAAGGGAGCACTATCTCATAATGCATGGAAATGAATGAATAAGAGTGTGTGACAAGGAGTTTCAATGAGTTCCAAGTGTTATAAGGAGGACCGACAAGGCATGCTTGGCAGTGCTAAGGAATGATAGAGTGATAGGGCGGCATGTAGCTAAGATGTGCCAACGCTGCAAGGAAGTGTTAACTATGAGTGCTAGGGAAACACAAGGGAGCACTATGTCAAAATGCATGGAAATGAACAAATAAGAGTTTTTGATTGGAAGTGTTAGTGACTTCTAGGTGTGATAAAGAGGGAGTGACAAGGTATGCTAGGTAGTGTTAAGGCATGCTAGAAGTAGGTGCAATTGATCAACTTGTAGTAGGTTCAATTGATCAAGTTGTTACAACTGAAGCAAACCAATGTCACATGAACTGCAGTAGCTAAGGACTTGATTAGGTTCCAAATTCATGAAAAAATGTAAGGATAGTTGTGAGGGCATGAGCACCAAGGCATGCTAGGGAATGCTAACATGTGCTAGATAGTTTTAAGGCATGTCAAATATGCTAAGATGTGTCAAGTGCTAAGGCATGCCAAGATGTGCAAGGGTGTGACAATACATGCCAGGGACTATCAAAGAAACAAAAAGGAGAAACAAGTTAAACTACAAGGAAATGAACACATAAAAGTTTTAATAAGTCATCAATTTACATTTTCTATGAGGGGAATTCTATGCACACCAACAATAGGTGGAAATAAGTGTCAAGTGCCAAGTGTTAGTGCATTCTGAGTGCCAAGTCATCCTTTGTTAATTCTCTTCTACTTTCCAATAATTGATCTCAAATAAATTTTATATTTAACCATGCCAAAGCATGTTGAGGCATCTTAATGAATGCTAGACATGACAATGATCATGGCCTCTTTAGGACTACATCTCTCTTCTCCCCCTTGATCAAATGAGCTCCTTCTCACTTGATGTTATTTCCTTCATCCTAAGGACTCAAATAGTTTTTCCTAGACCTCTTAGGAACCCTCTAGAACTTATATCTTTTATCCACTTAGACCTTAGGAAATATTAATTTTCCTTTTTAATTTTCTTTTATATTTTAAACCCCATCTTGGCTCCAAAATCCCTTTGCTTGGATTCTTTTCCCACAAATCCTTTTGTGACCAAACTCACACAAACCCATCTCACTAGGTTTGTGGAGTACCTCCCAAGCTACACAATTCAACAACATAGTCTAGTTGTAGTAACTGTAACTTGGTAAATATCTTGTAGTCAAGCAAGGGCTTGGTTGGGTTCCCAAGATGCAAATTAAGTAAGGGTAGTTGTGAGGGAATGATAGCTAGGGAGGGTTAGGGCATGCAAACGAATGAAAAGGCATGTTAACACATGTCAGACAATGTCAATGCATGCTGAACTAGAGTTTTAGTGAGTGTTGAGGCATATCAAGGGGTAACTAGATCAAAATGCATGGAAAAGAACGAATAAGAGTGTGTGTCAGGGAGTGTTAATGAATTCAAGTGTGCTAAGGTTGAAGTGTGTAGGAGAAATTTAGAAAAGGATTTATAGGAGGAAAGCCTACGATTGTTATACGGGGCTCGACATAGAAGTTTTAGGCAAAGGGAGATCACTTTGTGCTAGGCACAACATTGTTTTTCCCTTAGCTATTGTTTTTATATGAGACATGGCACACTTTGGCTACATGATCATGTTTTAAATTATTCTGGATAATTGCATATTGTACATTGTTGTGTATAAGTTTTGGGGCACTCAGCTTGTGTCAGCTTATATCTTGTGTGCCTTGTGCATATTGTGGTTCTTTCAAACTCTCAGTTAATGTTCTACTGTTAATATGAACTGCACATACATGTGAAATATTGCCTATGTAAGCTATGTTGCTTAGTTGTTTTATGGCCATGACTAGATCATATGATCCTTGTCTTGGTAACTAGTTAAGTGGGACAAGTTGATCTTGAACATGAGTGGAATAAGATGAGTTATAGGTAGTCTTAGGTGAATAAGGCACAATCTACTTGCATTAGGTGTAATTGGTCAAGTTGTTGTGATTGAAGCAAGACAATGTTGTCATATGAACTGTAGTATCCAAGGACTTGATTGGGTTCCCAAGTCATGAAAAAATGTAAAGGATAGTTGTGAGGACATAAGTGCCAAAGCGTGCTAGTGAATGCTAAGATGTGCCAAATAGTGTGAAGGCATGTCAAACAATCTAAGATGTGCCAAGTGATAAGGCATGCCAAGATGTGCAAGGGTGTGTCAATGCATGCCAGGAACTGTCAAGGCAACAAAAGGGAGAAACAATTCAAACTACAAGGAAATGAACACATAAGAGGGTTAATAAGTCATCAATTTACCTTTTCCAAGAGAGGCATGCTAGGCACACCAAAACTAGGCACCAATAGGTGCCAAGTGAAAAGTTTTAGTGCATTAATCTAAGTGCCAAGTCTTCCTTTGCTTCTTCTCGTCTACTTTCCAACAATCAATCTCAAATAAATTTAATATTAAACCATGCGAAATCATACCAAGGCATCTCAATGTATTCCATATATGCTAAGACTTTCCAAGTGTAAACACATGCCAAGCACCAATATGTGTCAGGGAGTGTTATGCATTCTATGAAGTGGAAGGGAATGTTGAAGAGTGCTAAGGCGTGATAGAGAGTGCTAATGCATGTCGAGGAGTGTTAAGGAGTACTAGGACAAAACATTAAGGTATAACTAGGTCAAAAATTCATGGAAGTTAATGAATATGAGGAATGTGTGCCAGGGACTATTGTTAATGAGTGCTAGTTGTCATGCCAAGGACGGAGTGACAAGGTATGCTAAGAATTGGTAAGGCATGTTAGGGAATATCAAGGCATGTCAAGAAGTGCCAAAGTATGCTAGGGATTTCCAGGGTGTGCTGATTATATGTGCCAATATATGCCAATACATGTCAGGTGCTAAGGATGTGCAGGGTGCCAGGGTATGTCAATATGTGTCACGAAGTGTCAAGGCAAAAAAAGGAAGAACCAAGCCAAAATAAAAAGGAAATGAACACATAAGAGGGTTAACAAGTCGAGACTTTATATCTTTTAAAAGGGGCATGCTAGGCACACTAATAATAGGTCCCAATACATGCCAAGTGGCATTGCGTGCCAAGTGCTAATGTATGTCAATGCATGCAACCAAGGTGTTACAGGGCATGCTAGGGACTACATGCATTCCAACACATTCTAGGAGAGTTCTATGTTGTGCTAGCGCATGCCACCATGTGCTTGGGGGTCAGTTTCATGGCAATATGTTCTAGGTACAAATATGTTCCAAGACATGCGAATTGATAAGAAATGTTAGTGTGTTCCAAAGCATTAATTTAAGGTGTGCCAAGGTTATTGAGGAGTGTTAGGTATTTCTCATTAATAGAATTGACAGAGTTTGATTAAGTATTAAATAATATATTTCCTACACACACTAGTGTAACTTTATTTAAAGGGAATTTTCTAGATAATAAACTTAATAGATATGAATCATGTGTTGACTCATAGGAAAACTCTATTTGACTAGTCATTACTTGAGGGAAATGATGCACACAAATTACTTCTTAACTTATTGACTGAATCTAACCACTGTGGTGTTGGAAAAATTATAAAAAAGACTCCACAATAATGGTCTTAATTCATTATATTTTGACAAAAAATATAGTAACATGCACATAGTGTCATCAAAAACTCATTGTAATGATCAATGATGACGAACATTTTTTGACCGTCACCAAAGGTAACAAAAAGAGCATTGGTGATGGTCATTAAAAGTTCATCACTAGAAGTGTCACCAAAGAGAGAATTAGTGATGGGCCTTTAACGACCCTCACCAAAAGTGTCATTGAAAATGGATTTGGTGATGAACTTAAAATACCATCACTATATACACTTACAACAATGCTTTTTTAAGGACCGTCACCATATGTGACACTGGTGACGTACCTTAAGGTCCGTCACCAGCATGACCCTCACCAATGTCCTTTTTTCTTGTAGTGTCTGATCTTGAGAGGAAACATCCTATTGCTTGTCATTTGCACTTCAATTACCCTTTTACTTGGAGGTATATCCATGATTGTACATAGATCATTCTTAAAAAACACATTCTAGCCCTTATTCATGAGTTGTCCAATGCTTAGAAGGTTACATTTCAGGCTAGGTACATAATAGAAATCTGGAACAAAATTATTTTCTCCCTTCCTTGTCAGTATTGATACTCTTCCTTTCCCCATGACAAAGACTTTAATATCAGTCCCCATTGTTACTTCAGATTTCACATTGTCATCCATATTGGAAAACATTGCTATGTTTCCATTCATATGGTTACTACAACCTGAGTCTAAGAACCATACATGTTCTTGTTTTTATTGTGCTACATTACAAGTTAAAAGCACATGTCTTTGGTTCTGATTTTCTCTTGTAAAATTTACATTTGGTTTATTATACATGTCATTTTGTTTCTTTCTACATTCATTGGAATAATTCCCATACTTATTACAATAATGACATTGGACTTGGGATTTGTCATACCTCTATCCTTGTGCTTGATTTTGGCTTGAGTCTTCGCTTGAGTTATGGCTGCTGCCACTTCCACTTGTTCTTTCAGGGTTGCTTCTTCCACCTCTATGTGGGCTTCTTCCTCTTCCTCGGTAGTTTGATCTTCCTCCACCTATACCTCGACCAATATAAATTTTTTCTTGAAATAATGCTCCAATGAGGAGTTCAATGTTCTGTTCATTCTATGTTCATGAGACATCGGTGATAAAAAAAGCTCATCCATTGAAAATTGTGAGAGATCTTTTGTCTCTTCTATGGCCAGTACTATGACATCAAATCTTGTTGGTAGGCTTCTTAGGATTTTCTCCACTATTATTCTTTCCTCAAGTTTATCTCCATGAGACCTTATCTGGATAACCAACCCAATCACATGTGAGAAGAATGAGTCTATGTTATCAGACTCTTTCATAGAGAGAGTTTCAAAATCTCTCCTCCGCATTTGTAATTTTGTTGTCTTCACCTTCTCCATACCTTGATAGGCTGTCTTGAGAATATCCCATGCCTCCTTAGACTTCGTTGCTACTGGAAATATTGGGAAAATACTCTCATGTACTACTTCAAAGATATATAAGAGTGCTTTGGATTCCTTATTCCTATTATCTTTCAACGAGACTCCTTTTGCTACTTTCAAAGCATTAAACGTTGTTGCATCTGCTGGTTCTAGAAAGCCATTTTCCACCAACTCCCATATATATTTTGAAGCAAACATGGCCCTCATTGTAATGGCCCAATAATCATAGTATTTACCATCAAATTGTGGTAATTGTGGATTTGTCAGGCTTGCGTCTGTTGTTGCCATTATGATTGTGTAAACACAAACTTTCTCACTTTTGTAAAAGCTTTCTCACTGCTGGAGACTTTTGCTTCTACAAACAAACAATCTTACAGCTTCTTCAATAAAGAGAGCTTGTTATTTTACTAAGAGGCTATACCTGCTCTGATACCATGTTGAAAATATTCAATGAAACAATAACACAAAGGGATGCTTCCCTCACAACACAGGGAATGCACAATAATGCGTAAATTAACAATACATAGACAAACAACAATTACACAGTAGAGGAACGAAATTATTTTTCTATTCAACTCTCTGTAAGAAAATGAAATTACATTTCTTTTAATACAAATGGTCAAAGCCTAAAAACCTAATTCTATTCAATGTTGGATGGACTTTTAACCACCAGTCGTCCTTCTGCTATCATAAGACCCATTTCTTCATTAAATTGGTGCACAGACCGTATTTAAATTTATACACAAAAACACATAAAAATGCATTCAAAACACAAAAGGGCAGACTTCAAAATTTATATGTTTCGGCTCTGATTCATCATCGCATCTGTGCCCTTGTTGCATTTCGGTGATATCGACTTTTAACTTGTGAGCGCTTTACAGGAAAACTTAAATTTTTGTAATTGCGATGTGCTATTGTGATATCGCATTGGAAAACAAACAATATAACTTGCGGGCAGTGGAAGTTAAGGTTGAGATGTTACGATTGCGATGTGACATGGCATGATTGCATCGCAAGTTAAATAACTTATGTTGCGTGCGGTTAAGCAGAAAGAGTAGAGGATTACGATTGTGATGTGCGATAGAATATTGCATTGCGACATCGTGAGATTTGTTGTGAGACCTTAACAGGTAAGGGATAAATGTTGCAAAGTGCATTTTTGTGGGCGATAAAATTTGGTAAGTGCGATAATTGAAATACAAAGGAATATGTAGAAAAAAAAATTACGGTGGAGGTAAGTGTGGGTCTCACTGATATCGCATCGGCGGTAGAATAAGTTACAGTGAAAGAGCTTAAAAGTTAAAACAAAAAGGTAAGTACCTCGGAAGGTAAGGAAATAAATGAAAAGGTAAGGGCTCGGGTACTCTGTTCTGATATTTACAAAAATTGCGTGAAAACGCTTTTGGCTCTTGGATCCTTGCTTGTCCTTCACACAACAAAATTGATGAAGTGTGGCTTGTTGCCACTGCTTATTCATGGCAGTGGTTGGGATTTAATTCCAACAAGTCATATCTAGTCACATCAACACAACAGTGTCGAAGGTGCTTCATCCAAATTTTCTAGATTGCCAGTTGTTCAGAGTATGATCTCTAGAAATGATTTGTCTTGGGAATGGTAATACGTAAACAATCCAATGGTGCTCATGATTAGGGTTTTTAGGCACTATGTCGATTGCGTTAGGTGGTTAGGGAGTAACTATCTCCCCTTCCACGGTGTCACTGTTGACTCATCCACACCTCGTTGCTTGCAAGGGACTAGCTCTACGATGGAACCCTTACAATTCACAGATTTTTCAGGATTGTCTTTCTAGGTGATGTTGATACTGGTAAACTCGCAAGTTTTTTTTTTTGTTTCACGCAAGGGTTACAATTTTGGTTAACAACTTTTCCAATTTTTGTCTTGTTTTAGCTTCCTTTTTTCAATACTATGTTGATGGTGCTTAATCCTACCAACATTTCAATGGGACTCTCCGATGTAAAGTATAAACAAGACCTCACACTATTTGTTGTAGGAGTCCCACCCAACATATAGTCCGACCATCATTTTTTATGGTTTTCCATTAAAATGCCTTGGTTACAATTAGACATAAGAGAACATAATGCCTCTTTGGGTCAGCAAGGATGTGAGCCTTGTGAAACACTTGGTGTAAGGTCTACGAGGGAGACTTCAATGGAAGGTCAAGGAAATGAGCCACCGGTGAGAAAAGTAATAGTACTATCCTAAAGGGGGACCCAGGGTAAAGAGAAAGGCTTGTTGTATAGTTGAAGATTAGTACACATAATAAATAACTATCGTTAGTACAACTAACCTATACCCTCTGCAACATTTAATGTGTATTATTGTCGATGGGGTTCAAATCACATAATTACTTCCAGCGGACCTTGGTAGTGAAAAATATGCAAACACAATCCCCTTCCATTGCACAATCCCTGCTGAAGAAGACCCCTGAATGAATTCGAATCTACCTTTCCTTGACTATGAAATCCTCATTGGCAACTCCAATGTGTGTGTGGTGCAATCAATGCATCACTATAGTCACAGCGGATATTCCATCTTGCCCTTTCGCCTATCTCTCCACTGGGTCTCCACTAGAACTTACATGCACTATAGTTAACTGTTGTATTTTTTCAGTTTATTAATGAGCTATTATTTGTGAATTAATTAACTAATTAATTCACTCCACTCTCACTAGTGTATCATTCAGTTAGACTAGATACAACTAGCTCAACTGAGTTTAACTACATTAACTGGGTTAAACTGAATAACAACTCCATGAACTACTCTTCCAACTCTATCATAACTTTGCCACTTCAGTTCTAACTAAGTCCTCCATTCATGAACCACCAGTAAACCCTAGGAATTGCATAATTCTTTCAGCCCACGGATTTTCCAAATATGTACAATAAAATTAAGTGCTCCAAGAGAATAAGTTGATATTTGATTCTGATTATTATTAAGAGCTAATAATAATGGACATGCACCTATTTTTAGATCGATGATATATAAATAGACTTCACCCAATATTCTAAAAATATAATTTCATCTATTTTTCCAACTTGACCAACCATCCACAAATAGCATCCTGTAACTTCTGAAATATGATCACCATGTCTAAAAATAGGCATAGTCTAAAAGTAGACTTACACCTAAAAATAACTTGTTGGCCCACTCAGTGAAGGTGACTGATTTTCACTAAGCTCATCATCTTGTTGAATCTCAACACTCCCTCTCAACAAGATATGGATCATCCTTCACCCCGATATTGCCTCTATGGTATTCAAATTTTCTCCTAGTGAGTGCCTTCATCAGAATATCTGCATCCTGATCTTTCATAGGAATGTACTAAAGCAACATGATCTTCCACTGCACACAATCTCTGATATGATGATACCAGATATAAATATGTTTAGATCTATCATGAAACATAGGATTAATTGAGATTTTAATGTGACTCTGATTATCACAATTTATCACTGTAGGATCTAAATGTGAATCGAACAAACCAACCAGGATCTTCCTCATCCAGATAGCCTCACATGTAGCTTGACTTGTTGCCATGTATTCTGCTTCCACTTAACTGAGTTCCACGGATCTTTGTTTCCTTCTGTACCAAGAAACTGTTGTAGATCTGATACTGAAAATCCCTCCTGATGTACTCCTTCTGTCTGTTGGGCTGCCTGCCCAATCTGCATCCGTGAAGCCATGCAACTTCACCTCATCCGTCTGTCTATACCATAAGCCATACTCAGATGTGCCCCTGAGATACCTCACGACATGCTTGCCTGCCTTCCAAAAGAGCTTGGTAGGCTTAACCATCGCTTGTGAAAGCTGGTTCACCGCAGAGCATATGTATGGTGTTGTATTGACTAAATACATGAGTGAAACCACCAACTATCGATAAACAGTGGCATCCACTACCTCTGCCAATGTAGCATCCTCTTTCCTCCAATTTCTTAGAAGAGGAGTGTCGATAGGCTTGTAGCCTTGCATGTGAAACTTCTTAAGTATCTCCCAAGAATACTTGCCTTGAAACACAAATAGTTCACGTTCCCGCTGCCATATTTCCAATCCAAGGAAATAATGAAGGAGGCCCAAATCCTTCATCTCAAACTCATTTGCAAGATCTTCCTTGCATGAGTGTGTCAACTGCTCATCACCCGTTAGTATTAAATCATGAACATAAAGAACAATGATTAAAATCTTACCCTCCACCACAATTTGGTACAGGTTTGCATCTGCCTCACTCTTGGTGAAGCCAAGTATAGTGAAATAGCTATCGATCCATGTGTAACAAGCACGTGGTGATTGCTTCAACCCATACAATGCTCTTTTGAGTCTACAAACATGGGACTTGCTGCAGAAGATCTCAAATCCTTCAGGTTGCTCTATGTACACCTCTTCCTCAATGATCCCATTAAGGAATGCAGTCTTCACATCCGTATGATGAATGTGCCAACCCATTTGCGCTGAGAGAGAAAGGATGGTCGTTATGGAAGAATATCGTGTGACAGGTGCAAAGGTTTCTTCATAATCAATCCCCTCGATCTGTGAGAAGCCCCGGGCAACAAATCTTGTCTTATACTTCTTGACTCTCCCATCAACAACTTTCTTTACCTTGTAGATCCATCTTGATCCTACAACTGATCTACCCACTGGCCTTGGAAAAATCTCCCAAGAACTATTTCTGACAATGGAGTCATACTCCTCCACCATGGCATCTCCCTATGTGGGCTCCTACACTGCTTCTTCAAAAGAAGATGGCTCTGTCAGGATACACTTGCTCATAAGAGCCATGTATCCAGTAAATCGGTCAAGTGACTGTCTCTGTCTACGTTGTGATGTAGGGACTCCTATATTCTGTGCCGCATCAAGCTTCAGTCTCTCAGCTTCTGTGGTATGCTTTCTACCTTGTCTGATGTTTGGTTCTGCATGAGTGGACGACTCCACTCCATGAATCTCCTCCTGTCGCTGATCCACATCTAGAGGCTCATATTTGGGAACAAGAAGTTCCTCCTATGCATGCAAGTGTAGCTCCCTCTCAAGTGACAACTTCATGGTTTTCACCTCATTGAATTTTATATCCTGTCGCACCACAGTCATTCGACTATTTGGAAAATACACACGATAATTATGGGGTGTTTCTATGTACCCCACAAATATCCCAACTTCTCATTAGGGGAATTTTGAGGTCTAAAATGGGCCTCCTAAGAAAAATGTACAACAAAAATAAAATTTATAAAAACCAATAGGATTCAAGATGATGATTTCAACCATGGGGGATGATTTACCATTTTTTAAATAAAAGGGTAAAAATATTAAAAAATAATAAAATAATAAAACTACTTTTTCAACTCGTATTTTCAACTTATCTCCCAAAAGTTTTACTCAAATTTTGAGTGGGAGTACTCGTTGGATGCGAAATTTAATTCCTCATCCAAGAAGTACCCATGTTGCATACTTTCGATGAGTTCTACTACACGAAAATTAAGAAATACATGAAAAACATGATTGTAATCACGTTTTTTTATGTATTTTTCATTTTTCATGTACCAAGGTTCATCGAAAGTATGCAACATGGGTACTCCTTGGATGAGGAATTAAATTTCACATCCAACGAATACTCCCGCTCGAAATTTGAGTAAAAACTTTGGGAGATAAGTTGAAAATATGAGTTGAAAAAGTAGTTTTTTCATTTTTCCCTCTAAAATTTGATGATGTCATCAAATCTTATTTGATTCTTTCCACTATTATTTTATAATTTCCTTAGGAGGCCCTTTTTAGACCTCAAAATTCCCCTAATGGCAGTCAGCTCTAGCTTCTTCCTGGCGTCCTTTGTCACATGAATGTAAACAGATGAGCCAAAAATCTTCAAATGAGAAGCATACTGAAGCCCAAAGGGGCTTGGTTCCTAATTCTATGAGTAAAACAAAGCAAGCACAGGTCCAATACAGGTGGAGAGGGAGGTGAGACAACCCTGAACAGTAGCCCAGACAAACCCAGAAAAATCACAAAAAAACTTCCGCAAAAATTACAAGTCGTAGATTCTGACCTATTTTCAGCAGAGGTTGTAGTTTTCAAGCTGTTTTATGCATCCTGAAGACTGAGGTCGCAAGTTTTGGCCTAAAAATTTTGACCTACACTTCCGACCGTCTCGAGAGGAGGTTTCAGAAAAAAGTGTCGTCTCAGATGCAGCTAATACCTGTCACCTGTGCAATAGGCCCAGAAACACACGGAAGTTATAATTTTTACTATTTTAGGGTTTTAAAGGTTAAAAACAGCATCAAGAAATGAAAAATACGAAGCTGAAGAAAAACCCTAGGGGTTGAAGCAACTGGTCATGTAGGGATCTGAAAAATGACAGCGGTCTTAATTATAAACCCTTGTGGAGTCGTCATTTGCAAGTGTGAATTCTAATCGCAAGCGTACGAAAAAAACTTACTTTAGCTGTGTATAAAAAACAACCCTAGCATCAAAGATGACTGTTAATTTCCTTAGATCTGCAATTAGTGATCATAATAAATGCTATAGAAATCCATATCTATGTAGTTAAAGACATTAAACAAAAAATAAAATCAAGAGTTGCTCCATGCATCCAATGAACAAGACAAGAATGTTTTTAAAGAATTTTTTGTATTGTGACACCTGGGAAGGGAACATAAAAATATTTTACCAGTCCCCCTCAATGGGATGGGTTCTTGTATGTCCTCAGCACTTCATATCTAAGATATCTCTCTCTCTTGATGGTGTAGAAAACCTAGGAAAAATGGAACTCAAGCGGAGTTCACAAGCAAAAAGGTAGAAGAATATGACAATGATGGAGGATCCAAGTCAGACCAAAAGTATAGATCTAGAGTGATCTTTAGGCAACAAAAGGTAGTGAATGACTGGAAAAACCCTTCTATTTATAACAAAATATTGAGTTAGTCTACATATTGGTGCATAATTAAAATATTATTAACCAAAATCTAGATCCAACTTTTATGGAATATTTTATTATTTTTATTGGAGGGAAAAAGAATTTAATTTTTTTCAAATCCCTTTATTTGTAAATAATAAATAAATAAATGATTTATTTATTATTTTAGGAATGTGGTTGATTAATAATTAAATAAATAATGATTTATTCAATTATTTATAAATGATTTAGTCAAATTTAACAAGGAATATTATCTAAATAATGTTTTAAATAATTATTCCTAGAAAATAATAAGATAAATAATGATTTATCTAATTAATTTTCCTATTTTGGGTTAAATATAACCAAGAATATTAATTCAACTGTGGTTTAATTAATTATCCCTTGAGCAAAATCAAACAAATAAGGATTTATTCAATTATTCCTCATGGGGTTCCCTGTTTAGACCATAAACAACTTAATAAATTATGGATTACTAAGTTATTTTTCATAGTGAAAGCAATTTTACTAGGGTAAAATTGTTCTTACATGGTGTACTTTGCTCCATCTAATAGTAACAGGTTAGATGACCAAAAATTGGTGTAACAAAATGCTAATTCGTTTTAAAAACGAAAATATATTAAAAATATGGGGTGGAAGGCCATAACCCTCACTACCACCGTCGCATTGGATATATTATATTAAAACAAAAATGAGTGGTGGGTCCTTACCCCTGCCACACCCCTGGAATCATTCCATTTAAATTGTGGTGGGTGGCCAAACCCCGCCACCACATGCCAGCCCAAAGGCCCATTCAAATATATATATATATATATATATATATATATATATATATATATATATATATATATATATATATATATATATATAATTGCTTGTGAGAATTGAATCCACAGTCATGGGTCCATCGTCTTAACTCTATCCATAACACAATAACCATAACACAAAACGTAAAAGACACCAATATGAAAAGTTAATCACTGAGATTTGTAATAACCGCCACTCCATATTACATCAATCAAACCACTAGTGTATATATATGGGTCACCACCAACACGTGGAACCATGTTAATTAACCGTTAAACCAACTTTGATCTCAATTGAAATGCAGAGTAAAACAAAAATGCGCCCATGGGGGGTTTGGTGGGGTTGGAACCCTCGACCTATCTATGCTGAGTTGGGTGTCTTACCAATGGGCCAACTACCCATATTGTCTTCTCCACCCAAATTTTTACTTATATGGCGTCACATTCATTTAAATGATGGCATGAGAAGATCAGAACATGGACTTAGAGCACGGAGGAAAAAAGAGGGTTCAGAACCTTGAAAGAGTTGCAGACAGGGGAAACCTTGCCCAAATGTAGGAGTGGAACCTTGAACTTGTGAATTTTCTCGGGACGTAAAATGTTCACATTGTCATAATGATATCAAGTTTATAGTCAAATTTCATGAAATTTGGCAGGGAGGGCAATGGTGAAGTCATATTTACCATTTGAGCTATAGAATTTCATGCGCCCCACAATGAAGCATGTTTACAGAATCATGGGGAATCTAAAAGATTCCTGAAGGCCTAGATTTTGATGGTGTCAAAATTTGATGAATGGATAGTTGATTGTACACTACTCAATGCTAGAAATTCAGTGGTCTTTGTCATTTTTTGTAGCTGAGCCTTTCATTTTTCGTCCATATTATGAAGTGAAGGTACATGAAGGAGCCATGTTATGTTTCCTTTCATTATTCTTTGAGATGATGTATTATTCTTGAGATCCATGTTTGATACTATGTTGAGGGATCATTATTTCCACATCATGTGAGATGTCATTAGCTTTTGATGCTATGTATTGTTGTTGAGATCCTTGTGTAACTATGTTGACGCGATACTTTTTGCCACATTATGTGAGATCTTGTTAGTTTTTCATGCTGAAGGAAGCCCTTCTTGAGTGAGAGTTCCTATGTGTGGAACATATCGTGGAGAGACAAGCCACTTTGTTTGAGGGTGTATGAACTTGCTATGATAGAGAGTATTCCATGTACATCATCATCTATTACAACATTATATTAACTAGCCTCCACTATCTTGACACTGGGCCTGGATACATAGCCCACATTGGGTGAAATCCGTTATCAAATGTCTCATGTTTTAAAGTTACTGATTTTCGTCATGTTTCCTCTTGCTTAAGAATGCATATGTGTTATTTTAATGCTCTTTTAAATGAAATTTTAAAAACATCACAAAAGTAAAATATCTTAGATAATTCCAGTAGCCGATGAACCCGGATCAGTGGTTTAACTGACTCCCTTTGAAAGGTAATTGTACCTACAGCGGTAGTGTTATACCTCCCGTCATCACCCATATTGATGTACATATGGAGATCCTTCTCCTCCAAGCTACTAAATAATTCTTTATTGTCAATCATATGGAATGAAGCTCCACTATCCAAGTATCAGAAATAATCCATGATCAATGAAACCATGCATGTGATGAGAGTGAAATCTAAATGGAACTGTGAAGAAAGTGCTTCACCCGCTACTCCTCCTGAGGACTTCTTGTTGTTATTATTTTGTGGAAAATTTGTGCCATAGTGTCCATGATCTTGATAGTTGAAACATTTTACCTTTGACAAGTGTCGCTTATTTCCTGCCTTTCCGAACTCATATTTGGAATGGGACAACTTCCCTTTTCCTTTCTTCACCTTTCCAGATAAGGTAAAATTCTCCTCATTGTCAGTATTTTATGGGGATCTATCTCTGGTGCTTCGTTGGATTTCTTCTTGTGCTAGATTAAAGCATAGTCGCTCCCAATCTGGTAGATTCTCCCTCCCATTCACAAATTCCTAGTACCTATGCCAGCTCTTCGGAAGGTCGAGAAGAGCTAGGCTCACCAAATAATCCAAGGAAATAGTTATCCCAACACTTCCAAGCTCATCTCGACACTGAGTGCACTTCATCAAGTATTTTTGGATCATGTCACCCTTCTCCATTTTGATCTTCATGAGCTTGTCTTTTAGTGCCAGCTTCATGTGGTCCCTGCTATTCTAATGCAGATCTTTCAAGGCCTTCCACATAGCATATGGAGTCACCTTCCCATGGAGACTCAAGAAAATATGATCTCGAACTCCCTTAACAAGATCCTTCTCGCCTTTGCTACATTCTTCTTCCATGCATCAAGAAGTTGAGCATCTAATATTGTGGGCTAAGGGATATCAGTATCTATGAAAGTATTTATTCTGGTCTCCTCTAGCACTGCCTCCATCTTGTTCTTCCATGATATGTAATTTTAATTTTCCGCGAGTGCATATTTGAGTCTTAAGCCATTGAAAGACATCTTGATCTGTTGCTCGATCCTGAAGAATAAATCTGAAAATTCAAACTTGATAAAAAAAACTATATTATTCTCTTCTTATTGTGATTCCTGGCACTCTGATGCCATGTAGGAAATACAACCACGGGATTTAAACTGATCTTATAATGTACTAAAACAATATATTTAATCCTTCTACAATTTTCGAAAACAAAACACGATCGCACAATCACATAAAAAGTAAGAGAAAGAGACAACCAATCACACAACACAATATGTATGTGGGAAAAACACATTTCCTAAAACCCCACTATTTTTATATTGTATAAATTCAAGACCATGAAATAATACAATGCTTTCTCCCTTAGATAAATTCCTACACTCGCTAACTGCTCACTTCGATCTAGGAAAAGTTAGTCAACTACTTAACCAATTCTTAGCCTTTGCTCAGTAAGACTTTCTCACACATTCTTGGAGGAATTTTCACCCTATTAAATAGGAAATTATGATCAATTGATTGTGCAATGCATCCTTGGCCTCCACATGACTCTATAACTGACATGTACAATTTTCTAATTATACAATTGATAGTTATCATCCCTTTAACCTCATTTTCAACTAGGTCATCCTTAGAAACAACATGCAAAAGATATTTATAGTGAATTATCAGTTAATTGATTGATCAATACTTGTGAATTAAATCATATTTAATTTAGTCGACCTCTCACTAGCTCATCTCTCAATTAGAACTAGTTAAAGTGATTTTAAATCAATTTCTTCAACTCACAAATAATTGTAACTGGACCCCCTTAAATCATGGGAGAAATCTACATGTCTCCTCTCTAGTCCTCAACTTAAATTTCCTAAGCTAGCTCAGTCATTCTGACTTACTTAACTAATACAAGTTGTCATGAGATGAAATTACAATTTCTCTTCCAATTTAATTAAGGGGAAATTAAATCAGAAGCCCCCTTGAGGTGCCATTTTAATAGGGTTTATAATATTTATCCCTTGGGTTTAATATTATTCCCCTGGGCTTACGATCTCTTGAGTTTTTTTTGTATTAATCCCTTGGTTTTATTATTCCCTTAGGTTTATAATATTAGTTTCTTATGTTTGTTAATCTAACTGTTAATATTTATAGGGTATAATATTATTCATAGGGTTTATAATATTAATATTTAGGTTTAATATAAATCCATTGGGTTTATAATGATGGATCGATGGTCCAACGTCACATTATAACAAAGATTTTTAGAATATGAAAATTAATCAATATCGCATTGTGACAAGGATTGTGTCAATATGAAAATCAACCATGGTCAACCATGTTCCAATGTCGCATTGTGATAAAGGTTGTCTCAACCAATCTCAACCACGGTCAATCATTCTCAATCATGGTCAACCATGGTGAATATCTATGGTCAATAATGGTCAACCGTAGTCGAACATTGCATTGTTTCAAAAATTGTGTCAACATGAAAATAAACTATGGTCAGCCATGGTCAACCATGTTTATTTTAGGGTTTATAATAGTTATCTTAGGGTTGTATACCTTTGGCTTATAATATTTATCTCTTGTGTTGAATATTATAACCTTGGGTTTATAATCCCTTGGGATTTAGTAATAATCCCTTGGGTTTATAATATTTATCTTAGGATTTAAATGTATATTAATCATATGCCTATTGGTGTATATCAACCACATTTACTAATGTGGTTGTACATGTGGTTCATATATGCCGATACCACATTAGTAAATGTGGTTGTGGTTTTTATTATTTATGTTAGGGTTTATAATATTAATCCCTTAGGTTTAATATTATTCCCTTGGGTTTATATTATCAATCCATTAGCTTTATTAATGTAATGATTAATATTCCTAGGGTTTATAATACAAATTCTTTGGATTTATTGATGTATTGGGTTTATGATATTAATAATCACTTATGTTTATAATATTAATCCCATGGTGTTTTAAATTTATTAGTCAATTATTTATTATAAAAAAATGAATTAAATAATTGTTACTATGATTTTTATTAACACAAATAAATAAATTATTTAATATCCATTATTTATTATGAATACATAATTAAATTATTAATATTTTTAATAATATTGTTATTGGTATTTTTTTTTAAATTAATATTATTTTTAAATAATATTAAATATTTTTAAATAATAGTATTAAATATTTTTAAATAATATTATTTAATAATTTAAAATTATTCGATTTGTAAGATTATTTGATTTAAAAATATTTGTTATTATTTAATTATTTATTAGTAAATATTAATTAATAGTTTTTTTGTGATATCATTTTTATTATTGATGATGATGATGATGGTTAATGTCCAGTGAGACCAATATTTGGTCTATCGGACCTAAAGAAAAGAGTTATTTAGTTTGATTTAAGATTTTATTCCTATGCCCAAAAATTTTCGAGAGAAGCCTCCCAAGCTCACTATAATTTTGACATCTTAAAAGGTTAGGAAGGTCAGTATTGCAAAAAAGATTATGAAATTGAGCTCTAATGTGGTTGTACACGGGCAGTCTAAGAGGAAATTATTTTCATCCTCGATGTTCATATTCTCACAGAGATGGCAGATCCTTTCCATCCATGGTGTTTCAGGAACTTTCCAACGACCTGTTTCACTATGGAGCTCATGAGAGTTCGTTCTAATCTTGGATATATTAATTTTCTTCTTTGAGATAGTTAAAACAGAGAGATACTTTTGATCTTCTAGGGTGGGGTTGATGACGTCCTTATAATATCTTAATTTTGTTTTAGTGCTAGATCTTTCTCACACCACAAATTTTTTTCTTTGAACTTAGAAGTAACAATATTTTTAATGTTATTAATGTTTTGCAATGCAACATTCTCGTCGATCTCTCAATGGTTTAACTAGGCCCTGGTGTCTTTATACCAACCTTGTTTAAGCCTTAGGTGGTCTTGGCTGGAATTTAAAGCTAGCTTAGGATGTCTATGGTATCCTATGCTATTGAGCTTGTGCTTGTACAACAGAAACCTAGTCATAGCTAGGCTCTCGATAGGGGAAATACCCACTTCTATAAGGAGAATAGGATAGGGTGTATTGCTTTTAATTTTAAGTTTATACGTTATAAAATGCTTCTGGATTTGCTCAATCTTTCTCGAGGATTCTCTAGAGATGCTGCAACCCCAAACCTCACATCCATATAAGATAACAGGAGTGACTAAATTTTCAAAGAGAAACTTCTTTCTATCCCACATTACGAGGTTTGCCATTTTACAATTATTTTCAAGACCAAAATAAGTTTTCCACCCCCCATTAATCCTTTTTTGAATGCTATAGTTCCAGTTGAGCTTGTAATGAATATCAATTCCTAGGTACTTGTAACAAGAAACTTCCTCCAAGTTATTATTGTCATACATAAAATTAGTGTAAGCATCCTTCTTGGATTTGATAATCATAACTTTTGTTTTGTCAGTGTTAACAGGCATACCCATGGTAGAGCAGAAATCCTTAAGAAGTCTAAGTTTCTTATCAAGATCAGATGGGCACCTTGCGAGAAGAACAATATATTGAGCATAGAGAAGCAAGATGATGACTATCCCAGCTAAGATCATGCCACCACATCCTGCTTCCTCTAAACAACCTTCTAGGTTATCGATGTAAATGCCAAATATATTTATCAATGGCTTGTGTGGTAGATATAAATGAAATCTTGGATATATGTTAACCACATTTAATTAATTAAATATAGTTGTGCTAATTTAAAATAATTTTATATATCAATTGTGATAATGACTTAAAAACTAGTTTAAGGGTTTAATTTGACTAATAATATAACTAAATTAAATTATTAAATGTATTGGTTTGATTAGCTATATAGTCTAATAATTAGATAAATTGATTTTATAATGATATAATTCAAAACCGTATTATACTTTAATTTTAATGATTATATAGAGTAAAATAATCACACATTATTTTAATGATTGTATATTCCATAAGGATTTGTTACATTCATTTCAACACTAATAAAAATAAAATGGTTTTACTCAATATTAATGAAAAATAATTTCATATAAACTAATATTATTGAAAATGAATTATATTTATATTTTAAACATTGAAATATATTACATGCACAAATAAATAAAGATAAACACAACCCAAGAAAATGAAAATAATTTTTCAAAATACAATGCCTCAAAATGTCAAAAATAAAATATAAATATAATTAACACATCAATAACATTAATAATATAAAATACTCACACTAATGGAATACAATATTCGCATGAAAAATAAGATGTATTAAAATAAATATAATTACAATATGTTGGCCACCTATAAAATTTGTTCTATCAAAAGGTGGCCAAAACATTGTTTAGTCTTCAAGGAACAGTTTCATTGCAGAAAGTGTATCTCTTGAATCCTCTAGAAGACATCGTATCCTTGTTTCAATCTTCATTGTTGTTTCCATTTCAAGCTCAAAAAATTCTGCTGAATTCCATGAGAAAGACTGCTGCAAAATCCACTTTTTTCCCCTTCCTGCACTCAGAAACTAACCTTCATTTTTACTTTCTTGTTCCCCATCAAGATCCCTCATTCTCATAATTTTTCCATCTCCCCTTCATGAAAATCCCTTTCATAAGGTTTTAAGATCCTTTTTGGCCTTATCGAAACCCCCAAAACCCTTCGAAAACCATTGAAAATCTATGAAAAAACCCATTTTTTTAAAAGGGTTTAAGCCCCCTTGGGCTAGGTCTCTAACCATTTCCTTCCATATGCCCTGGTGCTAGAACCAGGCGCTGAGCCATTTGGGCGCCTAACCTTATTTTATATAATCCCGCCCGAAAATATTAAAAACCTTATGTTATTTCCGAACTTTGGGTTTTTTAATTATTTTCTAAATTTTCGTCGGTTCAAAGCCTTAGCTGATCTCTGTCGTCGAACTGATCTGCAGATCGACAGTGCGGAACCTATCGTAGTCGGTGGTCCCCGCCGCGCCAAACACTGTGCAGAAACCAGTAGTATCCATCGCACCACATTCTGAGGGCTGGCGGTATTTTTCATTTCGGAGTGATTCCATACAACGGTTGATGCGTGGCACCAGCACTATTTGAAAACTGCCCCCCCATCGCGCATTAACGTTCATCCACAGATCCGGCACGATATTGTTTTGCACCGTCTGATCTGGGGCGGGTCATCTGACGGTAGTCGCTCCCCGAATATGCGCGGGAGTTAACCTAGGAAAACAGTGCCCCTAGCCCACCGTACGTCACCCTCTGACGCATCCTCAACCGTCAATCTCCTCTTGAGATCGACGGTCCAGATTTGATTGCATGCCCTGCAGTTGCTCGGTCCTAGCGCCACATCAACATCCATGCCACAGATTTCTATTGGCGGGTCTCCGTGTTTTCCTTGTCTAGTCAGCATTTCCGGACTCGGGAACTTTACTTAACATGATTTAATTGGATTTTTGATGTCCGGGTGTATTTTCTAAAGTTTATTGGCGCCCGATCTCCACCGTTGATCAGGTGGGCCGATCTCATCCGATGGCCCACGATCATCCCGAACCCCACACACTATTTTTCACCTCCGCTTCCCACCGTCGATCTTTGCGCAATCAACGGTTCTGATTTAAAGTTTTCTTCCGCCGTCTCTTTGACTTTTCCCAATCAATCTCAACCGTTGGATGATGCCATCCAATGGCCACGCTCTCTCCATGTGCCTTTTGAATCAGTTAGCCCATGCATGCAGGATTTTTTAATATTTTTTCATATTTTTGCAGGGTTTAAATGATTTTTCTCGCCATGCTGAATAAAAATTCACAGCTCGAGAGTGACTATCCTGCCGCCTGCGATTCACCACAAAATCACTTGCAAGGTTTTAAATTCGCATTTTATCAATTACTTCATGAGGCATCGATGCCATTCGACCCCTGTACAGCCCTGCACACCAGAAAACACAATTAATCAAGCGCCGATCAAAGAGTATTAGTTTCAAAGACAGAATGAACCATAACAAGAGTTTGAAGACCCAAAACACAGATCTCAAGTAAATTAAAGGTGTTTTAGGGAAAGATGAAGACATCTGTCGAGCTGAGAAACCCTCCACCGCCATAAGCAGAGGCCAATTGAACCCTCTCCAATTCCTAAAGACACCTGCAGCCTCCCAGAAATCAAAGGAAGCTTAGTCATTACCTGAACAAGAGGTGTTTACCTGAAGATAGTTGAACAATTAATACAAATCAAAGAATCTTATCTCTAATTGTCGTCAGAACCATTTTAGAAGATTAAGAACAGTTCAGAAGCACATCTTTCGATCATTTTGCCTCGGAAGGTAGGAATAGATGTTATGGAGCAGAGTTAGGAATGATTACATAATTAATGATATTTGATCCTTGGGAAATCCTCCCACTTCCTCATTTCTCTATAAATACCTCTGTAGAACATAAGCAAATGTTGGTCTCTGGACATCTGAATGCATGTAATGGTTTTCTGAAACTACTGATGCACTGTGTGTAATTTGAAGATAAATAAGCTGATATGAGAAGTTTGAAGTTGTAGAGACCCTCCGGGCTTGCTGATTGTAACTGGTTTGAACATCAAATACAAGTTGTTGATTTATGGGATCTTGATTTGTGTCAATGGTGATGTGTTCCTCACTGTCAATTGTTATTTTTTAAAGTTTTCACTCTATTCATTTTCTATGATAAGGAACAGCAAACATAGAGCTAGGAATTACTCTCAGTAGTACCCTACTCTTACTGAAAGCTTTATTTTCTATTTTTTTCTCTTTTTAATACTGAGTATATTAAAGCAGGTTGGTTTCAAAGTACTTGCCTGATCTAGATTGATCATTATGATGATGATCATTGTTTTCTTTTTAAAATATGCTGAAAGCAGGTTGGTTTCAAAGTACTCACCTGATCTTAAGCTGTTCTAACTATTTTTGAATGTTTTTTATTGAAAGTACTTCAAATCAGGTTAGTTTTAAAGCACTTACCTGATCTCAGAATGCTTTTATATTTTTTTCTCTAAACTCAAAGTAATTCAATGCAGGCTAGTTTAAAATTACTTACCTGATCATAGAATTCTTTTATGTTTTGTCTCTCTAAGCACATGTTGAAAGCAAGATAGCTTAAAAGCACTTACTTGATCTTAGACTGTGCACTGTTCTTCATTTTGTTTTGTTCTCCACTTCCTATCTGTTTCACTCCATAAATCACCTTAAGAGATCCTTTGACATAAGTGACTTTCCCCATGGATCCTTCTTGAACCTTGCTGTCCAATTAAAATCCTCCTATGAATCCATAGCCCAATGGGTTAAAACTATCTTTTCCTTTTTCTATCAGCCAAATCATTCCTTCACTTGCAGACATCTTCACCCTTCATTTTGAACTGCCTTCACCTTCATCATGTCTTTGCCCAACCAAAACAAACAAAACAAAACCCATGCTCTTCATAACTAGCCTAATATCACATTTCAGGCTTTAAAGATCACATCTTTAAACTCATTTATAGAGAGATCCCTCTCTGGATTCAGGAGGGCTAGATCCTTGAATCCCAAAGTAGTTTGATGTTACCCCTGCAGTTGGAATTTTGCCAATCTTGCTAATTACAGGGTGCTAACACAATAAATATATATAATAAAGAATATATAGTAGTTTGAATTCTTTTTAAATAAATTTTATTTAATATTTATATGTTTTTTTAAGATTTAATCTAGTTTAAATTAATTATGTTTTATGCTTGGTTTATATTGAAATTGGGCTTCAGAAATTTCAAATTTTCATAAATGAAAAATTATTTGGACAATCCAACACTACTATGTTATTTCATTATTTTAAATTTAGTTTTAGACTGCATATTGTTATTTATATTTATTCAAAAATATTGGAGTTCCGTAGTTACTTGTATTTATATTCATGCAAAAGATATTGGAATCTCTTTCTAGTGGAAGAAAGATTTGGTACATATTACTCATTCTCGTTGGATTCTTACAATACCAACTAGGATACATGCATTCCAACAATTACAACTATAATCTAGCCTTAGAAAGGAAAAACTCTAAAATTTATTTCACACTTCTGCAATTTGAACAAATTATAATGTTAACTAAGAGATTTGAAGAATCTCTGAAACTATTTACATAATGATATCGAGGTTTTTAGGGATCTCTAAATGGTTCCAATTTCCAATTGAACCATATAGAGATCACAAAAGGCTATTAATGTGTGTTTAATTTGAAGGCCACAAAATAAAGACTTGAAAATATGAAATATTAGAGTTTAGCTAATAGTTGTTAGGGTTAAAGTTTTGATTCCATAACATTTTTAGGATTTGAGTTTATATTTATTGGTGAAAGATTTACTTATATGAGTACATTGTATATCAACCACATTTATTAATGATGTTGTGCTAGTATATAGAAATTTTGACATAACATTAAAAACAAAATTAATATAAATGTATGTTAATCTTCACTTGATATTAAACATAAAATTGTCTTTGCTTATTCTAATAAATCAACTTCCTAATAAATTTTGTCCATTTCTTGGTGCTTCCCTATAGCTTGGATTCCTTAGAAACATAGATTTGGAATTTTAAGGTTAAAAATATATTTTCTTAGTATAATGTTTAATTAAAAAAATATATTAAAAAAATAGTAATTATATAAAAAAAATATATATTAAAAAAATAGTGATTATATATAAAAATAATTGTATTGTTTTCAATTTAGTTAAGTCTAAACATATTGATAATTAGTGTCTAATTCAAATTAAAATGACGAAATAAATGACACATAAGCAATATCTAAATAAAAACAACATAAACAATATCTAAATAAAAACAAAAGGATTGTAAAATAGCATTTATTAAAAAAATTACTCTTATTATTATTATGTATATTTATGTTTAAGATTTTTTTTTTTTTTACATCGATAGATAATAAAACAAATTATTCAAAAAATATATTAGAATGCATTACAAAAATGTGGAGTTGCAAGTTTTAGAACAAAATATGTATCATATTTCACTTTTATTTAAATGTTATATGATTTATGATTATCATAGATCTATTATAATTTAGGATCTACCAAGCTTCAAGAGAATCAAACATATCAAAATATAAACCTCATTTTGAATGCAAACTTTAAAGAAAAATTTGCACCTTAAAAAAATTGATTCTTCTAAATGTTTAATAAATCATAAATTAAAATAACTCATATATATATGTTGATGCATCCCATCCACCCTCTCCATTTGCCTTTCCAAAACTACTTCCAAAGCAAAACAATCTCTTATACTATTGAGCAGCACACTAAGATGTATCTTCCTTTCCTCTCTAGTGTCGTAGCTTAGCTTTGTTGCTGGTCTGTTTCAATTTCTTTATCCAGCCATTTTTGAAATATGGTCTTGTTTTTAATTTGGGTGTTTTGTTTTTTAGTTTCATTTAAAATTATTCACCAATACAATAACTATTGTTTTCTAAAGATTTTTACAACTTTTTAAGTAAAAAAAGAAAATCTAATATTTTATATTTAATTACATGACAACGGGTTGAGAAAAACATATAAAGAATTAGTATTAAGAAAAAAAAACAAAATCTTGCATCTTATTTATTTTTAAATGGTCACTTGTAGTGCACGTCCTTTGCTTTTATAAAACATGCAGCTTATAAAATGAACGAAAACAGTAATTTGATTATAAAGCTTTGACGTCATCGTCGCTTAAATGAAGCTGCAAGCAGTTGTTCCACGGCATGAAGCTGTAATTGCACAGATTTAACGGCATCGCACTTAAAAAGCAAGTTGTATCCCTGGAACTTTCGACACCACGCACCAACCAAAGAGTATAACTTTATTTGTTTGACGGAAACTGACTACGATAAAAAGTGGTGGACACGTCGTTTTTTCTTATAGATTGTCGACACAACGAAAGAGGATAATTTTATCCGTTTGACGGAAACTAAGCTTCAACCGGCGATGTCACCTCTCGTGAAACTGACTACGATAAAAGTGGTGGACACGTCGTTTTTTCTTATAGATTGTCGACACAACCAAAGAGGATAATTTTATCCGTTTGACGGAAACTAAGCTCCAACCGGCGATGTCACCTCTCGTGAAACTGAGTACAGTAAAAAATGGTGGACACTTTGTTTTTTCTTATTGATTGTCGACAGACTACGAAAGTCTCTGCAGCACCCTTTTCCTTAAAGAACCCTTCAGCGTAATTATATAGATTTGTCTTAAATAGCTATATCAAGGTTTTATGACAATACCCATCAACAAAAATCAACTGTCAAATTTAAAATACCGACAAGACGACCAACCACATAGACTGAAGGTTTTATAAGATATTTTATATATTATATAGATTTGTAAATTGGGTAGTAAAATAAGTGAGTTTGATTGTGCTGAAAATTCTACATTTAAGTGTGTTTGAACATTACGAGATGTAATGAGTGCTAAGTGAACTATTAAAAAATTATGAGAAATTACACCAGATACAATGAGTGCTAAATAAACTATTCAAAAATCATAAGAAATTAACCACTTAAAACAACCTTTCATGAAAATAGTCATAAATAAATGACTTGAAACAATTAAATCCCAAAAAATAATATCGAAAAACCCTTAATACTTAAATAAGTATATCAAGGTTTTATGACAACACCCATCAACAAAAATTAATATTAAATTTAAAACACCGACAATACCCACCGTGACCAAGCATATCGACCATTTTGCCAAAAGTAAAGTCTTATGAGATAATTTTATATATTATATAGATTTGTCTTAAATAGGCATATCAAGGTTTTATGAGATAATTTTATATATTATATAGATTTATCCTAAATATGAGCGGTCAGCTCAAGATTGATGGAAATTTCTGTTAATTTCGAACAAAACAGAGGAAGCAAAGTTCCTCAACTCAAACACAAAGAAATGAGAAATTTGGACAAAGAGGATATGGAGAAAAGCTCTGTTTCTATTAACCATAAAAATGACAATAAAAATTACAAACTTCTTCAGAAATACAATTCTGGAATACTCAAAAACTCCATACTCTGTTTTTACAAATTCTGTAAAAAAATAAAAAACAGACAGTTGCTGAAACACGTGTTTCAGCAACAGTCAGACAGTTGCTGAAACACGGATGCAGTTGCTGAAACAGCCTGTAGAATGCATGCTGCTCCCAGAACACAGCGACTCTGTTTTCTTGCTGTTTCTTCTGCTCTGTCTATTTCTCTGCCTTCTGCAATTTCTCAAAATGTTTTCTAACATTCTTCTAACCTTGAAATGAACTGCTGTTCAACATATTTATAAGCAAAAACATTTTTGACTTATAATATAAAAAATACAAAATATCTTATGATGCATATCTGCGTATTGAATGCAGATAGGCGGTGGGAGTTAACGTGCTGCCTTTTGGTAAATAAAATCGGCTGAATGCAGGGTCAATAACTTCTGCATATTTATTGCTTGACTTTCAGCCATCCGCCTTGCTAAAATATCTGCGGCAATCAGATTTTGTGTCCAGCTGTTTATGTTGCAGTTGGAATTAAATTCCAACACTCCCCCTTAATTTCAACTGCTGGGTTTTTCACCATACCCAGGCATTCTCTGAAATGATCAAAGCTTTTCTTTGCCAATGGTTTTGTCAAGATGTCAGCTAGCTGATCCTCTGTTCTGCAGTGCTGCAAAACAATCTCACCATTGTTAACCAATTCACGTATGAAGTGAAATTTGGTGTCTATATGCTTTGTCCTTTTATGAAAGACGAAATTCTTTGACAATGCTATTGCCGAGCTATTGTCACAGTAAATGGTTGTGCCCTTTTCTTGTTCATGACACAAGTCTCTGAGAACTCTTCTCAGCCACACTGCTTGGCATGCTGCTGCTGTTGCTGCCACATATTCTGCCTCTGCTGTTGATAAAGCCACAATTGGTTGCTTATTGGAAGCCCATGAGATGGCTCCCGATCCCATATGAAACACATATCCCGATGTGCTTTTCCTATCATCAACACTTCCAGCCCAATCACTGTCAGTGTAACCTGTCAACATGAAACTTTCAGAAGAGGAGTATAAAATACCAAACCCCTTCGTTCCATTCACATACCTTAGAATCCTCTTGGTTGCCTGCCAATGAGTCTCTTTCGGTCTTTCCATGAATCTGGAGATTAAACTCACTGCATGCATAATGTCCGGCCTAGTTGCAGTCAAGTACATGAGGCTGCCAACTATGCTCTTGTACAATTTTGGATCAAAATCCTTGCTGCTGTCTTCTTTGGTCAATTTCAACCCCATTACAGTTGGAGTCATAGCTGCCTTGCTGTTCTGCATGTTAAATCTCTTCAACACTGCTTCTACATATTTACCTTGGGAAATGAAAACATCATTTTCACTTTGGTCTACTTCAATTCCAAGAAAATATCTTAAGAAGCCCAAGTCAGTCATTTCAAATTCACTTTTCATGACTGCTTTAAAATCAGCAATGAGAGAAGCATCATTGCTAGTAAAGATTAAATCATCTACATATAAAACAACAATAAGAATCTTACTGTCATTCTCCTTTATGTAGAGTGTGGGTTCACCATCACACTTCTCAAACCCATTCTCAATCAGATAAGCATCTATTCTGCTGTACCATGCTCTTGGAGCTTGCTTCAGCCCATAAAGAGCCTTCTTCAATCTGCAGACTTTATGCTCTTGGCCTTCAACTTCATAGCCCGGAGGTTGTTCAACATAAACCTCTTCTTTCAACACTCCATTCAGGAATGCAGATTTAACATCCATCTGATAAATCTTCCATTTGTGTTGTGCCGCAATAGACAACACTGTTCTAACTGTTTCCATCCTTGCTACTGGTGCAAAGGTTTCATCATAGTCTTTGCCTTGTTGCTGCTTGTAGCCTTTCACAACAAGTCTTGCTTTATGCCTGTCAATCTTGCCTTCGGCATTGCTTTTGGTCTTATAGACCCACTTAACTCCAATGGCATCTTTGCCTTTAGGGAGGTCCACTAACTCCCATGTTTTACTCTTCTCAATTGCACCAATTTCTTCATTCATTGCTTCAATCCATTTATCTTCATTTACAACATCTTCAAAATGAATTGGGTCATCAACATGACAATATAAAGTGAATAATGAATTCAGACCGGTATTGTTACTTACCTCTCCTTGTTCATAAATCTCATTCAGATTTCTGAATCTTGGTCTTCTTGGTGTGCTTGGAGTTCCATCCGAACTTGAGGGTATTTCTGATCCCTGTGGTGTGCTTGGAGAAGCACTTCCTTGATTTCTCAAGGCTGTTCGAATTCCAGCTTGTGGTGTGGTTTGATTTACTTGCTGTGGTGGAGGAGGAACCACCAAAGAAGGGTTATTTGCTGCTTTCCCTTCCTCTTCTTCTTCATGAGACACAATTGTCTTCACATTCACTGTCTTCTCTAAGCTTCCATCCCAAGCTTCATCTTCAATGAACTGCACATCTCTGCTTACTATCAACTTCTTGGTTAATGGATTATAGAGTTTGTATGCTTTTGACTCATCACAATAGCCAATAAAGACACACTTCTCCCCCTTACTGTCAAGCTTCTTCCTTAGCTGATCCGGTACATGTGCATATGCTACACAGCCGAATACTCTCATGTGAGTGACAGTTTGATTTTGACCACTCCATGCTTCTTCCGGTATTTTGTTCATGACAGCTTTAGTTGGGCATCTATTCAAGATGTAAACTGCGCAAGTGACAGCTTCTGCCCAATACTCATGCGGCAAGTGTTTTGCCTTCAGCATACTCCTGACCATGTCAAGAATGGTCCTATTCTTCCTTTCGGCAACACCGTTTTGCTGAGGTGTGTACCTCGTGGTGAACTGCTTTTGTATGCCATTCTCTCTGCAAAAACGCAGAAAGTCTTTGGAGATGTACTCTCCACCTCTATCTGTTCTGAGCACTTTGATATAATGCCCACACTGTTTCTCAACAAGAGTTTTGAAGTGGCGGAATTTCTCAAACACTTCACTCTTCTGTTTCAGCATATACACCCATGTCTTTCTGGTGTAATCATCAATGAAAGTTAAAAAATATTTGTTTCCAGCAAATGATGGTATTTGCATCGGTCCACACACATCAGAATGAACAATTTCCAATGGTGCTTTTGCCCTTATACTCTTTCCTGCTGGAAAGCTTTCTTTGTGTTGCTTGCCCAAGATGCAGCCTTCACATAGGCTGTCCGGTTTCTCGATCAATGGCAATCCATTTACCATTCCCTTTCTGTGCAACAGATTCAAGCCTCCGAAATTGAGATGTCCAAATCTCAAGTGCCACAACCAATTTTCATCTTTCACTTGTTCCTGAAAGACTTCTTGTGTTACAGCTGCAATAGTTCTACCTTCCTTCAAATCTGCCCTGAGTTTGAGAGGAAACATTCTATTGCTGGTCATCTGCACCTGTGCAATGATCTTCTTACTTGGAGGTATGTCTCTGATTGTACACACATCATCTTTGAAGAACACATTGTAACCTTTGTCAATGAGTTGTCCAATGCTCAAAAGATTACATTTCAGACCAGGTACATAGTATACCTCTGGCACAATCATCTGTTCTCCATTTCTTGCTCGGATACTGACTTTGACCTTACCCTTGACAGATATCTTACTATCAGTTCCTGTTGTTACCTCAGATTTCACATTTTCATCCAGATTGGCAAACATTGCAATATTTCCAGTCATGTGATTACTACAACCTGAGTCTAAGAACCAAAAATCTTCTTGTTTGTCTTGTGCCATGTTACATGCTAACAGCACAATCTTTGGATTCTTATCTTCTTCATTTGCAAAATTAGCATTCTGCCTACTATTCATGTCATTTTGTTTTTTCCTACATTCATTGGCATAGTGCCCATATTTCTTACAATAATGAAATTGGACTTGGGATTTGTCATACCTTTGTCCATGAGCTTGCTGTTTGCTTGAACCTTCATCTTGGTTCTGATTGCAGCTCCTTCCGCTTGTGCTTGGAGGATTATTTCTGCCTCTGTTTTGGCTTCTTCCACGACCTCTGTTATTTTCTCTGCCTCGACCTTTTCCTTGGCCGAAATACATCTGAGTCTTGAATGCTTGCTCAAAAGAGGAATCTGCTCCTCTACTCAGTCTGTGTTCATGAGACATAAGAGAAGCACTCAGTTCATCTACTGTGAACTGTGAGAGATCCTTTGTTTCTTCTATTGCTACCACAACAGCTTCAAACCTTGAGGGTAAACTTCTCAAGATCTTCTCTACAATCCTTCTTTCTTCAAGGATTTCTCCATGAGATCTAATCTGGGTTATCAACCCAATAACCCGAGTGAAGAATGAATCTACTGTATCAGATTCCTTCATGCTGAGTGTTTCAAAGTCTCTCCTCAACATCTGCAACTTTGCAGTCTTCACCTTCTCCATGCCTTGATAGGCAGTTTTGAGAATATCCCATGCCTCTTTGGATTTTGTTGCTGCTGCAATCCGTGGGAAAACACTTTCATGTACTGATTGGAAGAGAAAAAAGAGGGCTTTGGCATCCTTCTTCCTGTCATCCTCAACTGATCTCTTTGTGCTACTGTCAAAGCAGCCAATGCTGCTGCATCTGCAGGTTCAGCATAACCAGTTTCAACCAGCTCCCATATTCCTTGAGAAGCAAACAATGCTTTCATTGTTATGGATCAATAACTGTGATTTTTCCCATTAAACTGTGGCAGTTGGGAATTTGTCAAACTAGTTCCAGCATCTGCCATCTTCACTGTAAAAGAAAAGAAAAGATGCTGACTGTATAATTAAAAACCAAGCAAGAAACTCTCTGCTGGAGAAATCTGCTCACTAAGCTTCTTACAGCTCCTACAGTGAAAAACAAACCCTGTTTTTGACTCACTGAGTGCCTAGACCAGCTCCGATACCATGATGGAAATTTCTGTTAATTTCGAACAAAACAGAGGAAGCAAAGTTCCTCAACTCAAACACAAAGAAATGAGAAATTTGGACAAAGAGGATATGGAGAAAAGCTCTGTTTCTATTAACCATAAAAATGACAATAAAAATTACAAACTTCTTCAGAACTACAGTTCTGGAATAACTAAAAACTCCATACTCTGTTTTTACAAATTCTGTAAAAAAACAAAAAAAAACAGACAGTTGCTGAAACACGTGTTTCAGCAACAGTCAGACAGTTGCTGAAACACGGACGCAGTTGCTGAAACAGCCTGTAGAATACATGCTGCTCCCAAAACACAGCGACTCTGTTTTCTTGCTGTTTCTTCTGCTCTGTCTATTTCTCTGCCTTCTGCAATTTCTCAAAATGTTTTCTAACATTCTTCTAACCTTAAAAAGAACTGTTGTTCATCATATTTATAAGCAAAAACATTTTTGACTTATAATATAAAAAATACAAAATATCTTCTGATCTTTATCTGCGCATTGAATGCACAGCAAGCGGTGAGAGTTAACGTGCTGCCTTTTGGAAAATGAAGTCGGCTGTAGCAGGCTCAATAACTTCTGCATATTTATTGCCTTGACTTTCATCCAACCGCCTTGCTAAAATATCCGCGGCAATCCGATTTTCCGTCCAGCTGTTTTTATGTTGCAGTTGGAATTAAATTCCAACAAAGATTCTGCCAAAAAGAATAAAAAAAAATACAGAACATTAACAACCGTCCCTTAGATTATTTGGGCCAAAGGTACATCAAGGTTTTATGAGGTAACACCTATATATTATATAAACCCGTTTTAAAAACAAGTTGCCAAATCACGATTTTGCCAAAATACATCAAAGTTCCCATTCCGATTTTGCCAAAAATATATCAAAGTTTCACGAACACAAGCATTAAAAACTTCTTAGTTTAACTGATTGGTTTTTCTTAAAAATTATGGAAATTTTGGTAAGATTTTAAAAAAACTAGATAGAGATTTTTGTAAATCTAGATTATAACAATCAAACTTCAATATTTTGTGTACTCTAAAAGTTTCTAATAGTGCTAAATATATTTCCACCATGATTCAAACACTATTACTACAAGTTTTTTTTTTTAAATTACTCAAATTCCAACTACTTTTAGCTATTCAAACAATTCCTCTAACCCAATAAACAACTCCATTAAAAACCGACCCTAACAATTTCTTTGGCAAAACCATGAGGAGCATAACATTGATCTGACAACCCACATTTAAAGGGGGTAAGACATTGCCATGAGTAACCATATCTGTTCCAACGTCATTATCATTGTTGGTGGTATAGATCATGACTGTTTCATGGTCTTAAACCCTATATATATCTATCAGCATTCATATATCTCTAATGCTAAGCAGCTAAGCAAATCGTTTGGTTTCTGAGCTCATTTTCATACTACAATCCAAAGTTCGTTCATCCTTGCACAATGGAGATAAAGGCTCATGCCCTTGTGCTGGTCATCGCTTGTTTAACTCTTAGGTGTGCCTACTCCGCAGATCCGGATCCTGTGAGAGACTTTCAATCGGGATTGAGGACGTTCACTCTACGTAACATTTTCAGGAATGGAGATGTTAGTAACGACACGGGCGGGATTCGAGCTGCAACCAATCCTCAAAACTTTCCTGCAGTCCGGTAACATATTGAATATATTCATGCAATTCATATTCACTTATTGTTTGCTTGTAGATGCACAATATTTGTCATATATTTTCCTTGTATAGCCTACATAGATTTTTGATGATATATAATTAATGGTGTTAAATGATTTTACAGAACACAAGGGCTGTCTGTAGTGAGGTTCAAAATGGTTCCCTGTGGAAGCAACCTCCCTCATACACATCCAAGAGCTTCAGAAGTTCTCTCTCTTTTGTCTGGTGGACCCCTTCAAGTTGGCTTCGTTGACACTACTGGTAATTATCTTACTCTCAACACATTTCCTTTGTTTTCTCAGTAACAACACCATGCCATTAATTTGATGATCAGTAATCAAATTAATGATTTGCTATAAATTAAACAATGATATTCTTGATTTGCTATAAATTGATTTTCTATAGGTGCGTCACACATCGCTATTCTTTATCCGGGGGACGTTACCGTATTTCCTAGAGGGGTTCTCCATTTTGAACTCAACGTTGGAAGCGTGGAAGCTGAGTATTTGTCGGCACTTAACAGTGAAAATCCCGGAACTCTGGTACGCCTGCATCCAGTTAATTATATGCTCGTTTTACCTTAGTCCTACAATATTTCAGATGGACGTTGTTGATTATATAACTTTGATTATATTGTTTTGATATTAATGGATCATGGATGATTTGATTTCAGACGAGCACCGAAGCTTTATTTCATATTCCCCTGAGAGCATTGGCAACATCCCTGAATGTGGACCAGAAGACTGTAAATTGGCTGAATTCAACCGTCCACCGATACGCTCCGGGTCTGAAGAAAACTGCAAATAGTGGTTGTATCCCCGGTAGGGATATTAGCACAGCCTTTTAGTTACTATTGCCCTGACTCTGGGTCTGGATCTCTCTATAGATATAAATAAAGCATGCCAACATATGTTGGAGACCATCAATCAGGTGTATTGGCAAATGCACCTCCTACTGGTGACGTCTCATTGAAATAAAATAATAATAAATAGCATATATCATATAAGGAATTGCTTACTCCTAAACACAACGAGTGGACATTTATTGGGTTCAATGAGTACATTGGAGGACTATGTTAATAGAAAAAAAATCATAAAAATTAATTAAATTATAATTTTATTTTAAATTATAATTATTTTTATTAATTATTATAATATATATATATATATATATATATATATATATATAATTTGTTTATATTATATTTTTAATTAAAAGGGAGAAAAGTGTATGATTATATCAGATATAAGTATTTATATTTGATTTAATATGATGCCTCTTGGTGCTTAATCTATAGAGTTAAGATGGATCTATTCAAGCATATTAAATTTATCAGATGATAAAGGATTACTCTATATAGTGAATGTATAAGCATGATGATATCTCAAGAAAATGGAACTTTGAAAAACAAAATCCCTTTTAACCTGTGGTCTGGTTTGAGGAATATCGATTCACATACCTTTGGCCATGTTAGAAGTCCTCCAAGTATACTTAACACCACCTTTAGATTAAAAAACCAATTGTATTTATGCTATAAGGCATCGTTTTTACAACAACCTTTTAGTAAGTATTTCCTTGGGAACCTTTATAGATATTTTTAACTAAACCATGCCAACAAGTAGACCATCAATGAGGTGTATTGGAAAATTCATCTCCACCACTAACAACACATTGAAATATAATAATAATGTATTGATAATAAAATAATAAATAACATATATGATTTAAGTGACTAAAAGTGTTAGGATCCTACCCTAAATTTCCTACTTTAGGCTACCTAGGAGTTATATACTTGTTGTATGTGGCCATCCTCTTTGATTTATGCCCATTAAATAGTATTAAATAATTATTAAATATGAAATATTTCACTTTATAAGGCCCATTAGGTAGTCCATACACATCAGTGTCCAACCAGAAGTAGTTATGAATTTTCCTATATAGCAATTCATTATTTGAAATACAAGGCTATGGAATATTTTTTCGGTGTTGTGTGTTTGGAGCTATTCTTAGTGAAAGGTCCACCCATATTAAGAAGAAAATTATTTTTTCTTTCATTCTTTGTACTATCAACATATGAGGCTATATTTATAAATTTCATCTTATTATCTCTTGTTTCTAGTAATTCTACAATTATTTTCTCTATATACCTATATGTTTTTCAATTTTCAAGGCTTAAGGAAAAATACAAGTGGTATTAAATCTCTTTCCTAAGCTAGCATGAATTTGAATTTTAGTAAAAACAAAAACTAGGCTAGATATGTTTTGACATTTTTAAGCAACATAATGAGATGTTTTTGAGTGGGTAAAACTTTATTTGGGGATGAATACACTTAAGAAAATCACTTTGTTGGAATGCCTGGTAACCCTTATTGGTACCCTTAAGTAGTATCACATCAAATAATACCTTTATACGAAATATCACTTCACATACCTTTTTTCATATTAGATGTCCTCCAGATGGTTACCTTTAGATTAAACAACCCATTATCTTGATGCTACAAGACATCACTAATAACACTTTGGGAGACCACTCTCTAGTAAGTGGTTAGTTGTGTCATACAACTAAAGGAATTATTAAGCCTATTATTTAGTGCCATGAGATATTAGGCCAAGTCCTATTGCAGTTGAACCCTACATGTCTATTAGAGAACTATGGAACCTATAATTCCTCTATCTCTAAGACCTGAAAAACCATAGCTTCTTCCATTAGCTAGTGAAATTCCTACATCTTTGCATCTAGGAGGAATTTAAAGAGTCTATCAATGTAATAGTAATTTTTTTGGAGTAATACTCCCATAGGAGTAGTACTTATAATATATATATATCCCTTGTGCCACATTAATTAATTATGTGGGTATACCTCTTAAGTAACCCCTTTTATGTTGGCCTAACAATAGTGGAGAATAAAAAATCCACAAAAACCTTTATTGGTACCATGATTTAGACTCATAATATGTCCAACTAAAGGAAAAAATAATAGGTTGCACCATCTCAAAGCCAACAACATTTCCAATCCTCTTGGTATCGAACTATAAAATGAAAGGTTTTTGAGATTTAGTCTATGCTCCACATTATGAATGCAATAGTGAGAAAACAATGAGAAATATTGAGAATGATAATTTACCTCTTAAATAACCATATAATAGATCCAAATATTGATCCAACGAAGGAGGAATTTCCATACCGTAATGTGTAAGACTCATACACATTTTAGGATAATATGTATCCAGACTTTCAAGATCACAATTCATGGCACCATTTTCCAAGGTTGGTGTGAAAAAATTAGATGGACCCAATTCCTTGGAGTGAGTTACCCAAATGGAACTATATTTATCTATCCATTGAATTATGAATGACCTACACAAACTCCAAGTCAATGCCTTATACTAAACATTGGAAGTGGTGACAATGGTATAAGAAGGATCACAAATTATACATTCCTTGAAAAACATTTATGAAAGTATTTTATTGTCACTTTTAATATGACACTCACCATTTTGGATGCCCAAAAAAATACACCAAATGGGTATGGTTATGGAATATATTACTACCTTTGAGAAATTGGAAATACTCGTAAAGATCCAATCTATTTTTTTTTTTAAATGTTTCATTAGTCGAATCAAGGAGTAAATTTAAGACACAATCATGATGCAATGCCCTTATCCATGGTTGGAAGCTTGTGAGAAAGATAAAGAAGACTAAATAGTGAACAATGTACAAAGAAGGGGACTTGTATTCACCAATTGTCGTAGCCATGCCCTAGCTACCTCGTGGTGACTATCTATAGCTCATCCAACTCATAACCTGTTTCCGTCAACAACTTATCTCACAAAGAGATGGAAAAACATAAAAATATTTAGCTTTGATATAATTATGATGAGTGACATTTTAAAGGGTACAAGTGTAAAGAAGGAAAATTATTTAAAATTAATGGATATCTTTATGATTTGTTTTGTCGTCATTACCATGTTGAATTTGAATTATACTATGACATTTCATTTATTTTCTTAAAAACTATTAGGAAAAATAACTTTCCATTTCCACAATTCATGTTTTTACATTAAAGATTTGATGTGAAAGAGTAGCTCATGAGGTGTTTCACCAAAAACAAATTTTTCGTAGAAAAAATGCATGTTCCATGTTAATATAGCCTGATTGCGTACAAAGCACCATATTGACATTAATGATCTAGCATTAACAAATATCGTTACGAGTTAAAAGATATACAAATATGTTGATATCAACACTACATCATCTAGAATTCCTCCGTTCAAAATTATTTATTTTTTTAGAGAATAGAGCCCTCATGAGAATGTTCATGAAGAAGTTCAAAAATGAAATCTATAATAAAATCAACCATCCATTAATAATTGAGGTAGTAAAATTATTATTGAAACAATCTCATGATGCTTTTCCATGGTCATTATTTTTTCCAATGATGGATTGAAACATACCTCCTCAAAAACAAAATTTAATACAGTAAAGGATAAATTATGACTTATCACAAGTTATAAACTATTTACATGGTCATGTTATTACTTCTAAATTCAAAATAACTCTATGTATTATCATTATTTCCCACGATATATAATATTTGAGACATACCTATAGTTAATAAAATTCATGGTAGCTACATCGAGGTTCCTTGTAAACTTACTTAAAATTTATGTCATTGTGTTTAATTCATATGTGGCCATAAATGATTCCTCCCTAAATGAAAAAACTAGGGGTTTTAATTTTCTTTGTACTATATAATGTTATATTGGCCTCTCCATGTGTCCATTGAGACTTACACATTCCATACCTGTGTTGAAAATATTCAATGAAACAATAACACAGAGGGATGCTTCCCTCACAACACAAAGAATGCACAATAATGTGTAAATTAACAATACACAGACAAACAACGATTACACAGGAGAGGAACGAAATTATTTTTCTATTCAACTCTTTCTAAAAAAATGAAATTACGTTTCTTTTACTACAAATGGTCGAAGCCTGAAAACCTAATTCTATTCAATGTTGGATGGATGTTTAACCACCAGTCATCCTTCTGCTGTCATAAGACCCATTTCTTCATTAAATCAGCGCACAGACCATATTCCAGTTTATAGACGAAAACACGTAAAAACGCGTTCAAAACACAAAAGGGTGAACTTTAAAATTTAAATGTTTCAGCTCTGAGTCCTCATCGCATCCGCACCCTTATCGTATTTTGGTGATATAAACTTTTAACTTGTGGGCGCTTTACAGGAAAACTTAAATTTGTGAGATTGTGATGTGCTGCTACGATATCGCATCGCAAAAAAAACAATATAACTTGCCAGCGGCGAAAGGTAAGGTTGAGATGTTGCGATTGCGATGTGACGTGGCATGATCGCATCGCAGGTTAAATAACTTATGTTGCGGGTAGTAAGCGGAAAGAGTAAAGGATTGTGATTGTGATATGCGATACGATATCGCATCACAACATCCCAAGTTTTGTTTCAAGGGCTTAACAGGTAAGGGATAAATATTGCGAAGTGCGCTGTTGTGGGCGGTAAACATTGGTAAGAGTGGTAAGTGAGATAAAAAGGAATAGGCGAAAAAACAAATTATGGTGGAGGTAAGTGTGGGTCTTGCCGATATTGCATCGGCAGTAGAATAAGTTATAGCGAAAGGGCTCAAGAGTTAAAACAAAAGTTCGTGCGCTGTGCCTACGGGAAAAAGGTAAGTATTGTGGCAAGTAAGGAAATAAATGCAGAGGTAAGGGCTCGGGTACTCTATTTTGATATCTACGGAAATTGTGTGAAAATGCCTCCAGCTCTTGGATCCTTGCTTGTCCTTCCTGCAACAAAATTGATGAAATGCGGGCTTCTACCACTGCTTATTCATGGAGGTGGTTGGGAGTTAATTCCAAAACTCCCCCTTAATCACAACTATCGCCATCAGTCATTCCTAGACACTGTCTTAGATAAACATAAATCTTCTATCCCAATGGCTTTGTGAGGATATCAACAAATTGTTCCTTTGTCCTACAATGTTGCAAAAAAATCTCACCATTGTTAACTTATTCTCTTATAAAATGATATTTGGCATCTATGTGCTTTGTTCTCTTGTCTAAAATAGAATTATTTGATAATGAAATTGCTAAGCTATTATCACAATAAATTGTGGTTCCTTTGTCTTTCTCATGATAGAAATATCTCAGCATCCTTGTCATCCTTATTGCTTGGCATGTTGCTGCTGTTGCTACCACATATTCAGCTTATGTTGTTGATAGTGAAACTATAGGCTACTTCTTGGAAGCCCATGAAATGGCTCCTGATCCCAAATGAAACACATACCCAGATGTTCTCTTTCTATCATCTACACTTCCAGTCCAATCACTGTCAGTGTAACCAATCAACTTAAAATTATCATTTGAGGATTATAGAACACCATACTCCTTTGTTCCATTCACATACCTCAATATTCTCTTGGCTCCTTGCCAATTTGTCTCCATTGGTGTCTCCATGAATCTGGAAATTAAACTTACAACATACATAATATCAGGCCTAGTTGCAGTCAAATACATTAGATTGCCAAATATGCTCTGGTACAATGTTGGATCGACATTCTTGCTGCAATATTCTTTTCTTAAATTCAACCCCATGACAGTTGGAGTTACTGCTGCTTTGTTGTTCTGTTGCTTGCTTGTGTTGTGCTCTGTTGAGATTGTGTAGGTGGAGGAGGAGCCACCATTGAGGTATTATTTTCTGCAATCAATTCCTCTTTATCTTCATGTGAAATACATGTCTTCACATTTACAGTTTTCTCTAAACTTCCATCCCAATCTTCTTCTTCAATGAATTGAAAATCTTTGATGATTATTGCCTTCTTGGTTGATGGATTATAGAGCTTGTAGGCCTTGGATTCATCATTGTATCCAAAAAATATGCACCTCTCCCCCTTGTTGTCCAACTTCTTCCTTAATTGATCTGGGACATGTGCATATGCCACACATCCAAATACTCTCATGTGAGTGACAATTTTCTTTGTTCCACTCCATGCTTCTTCCGGAACTCTGTTCATAGCAGCTTTGGTTGGACATCTATTTAAATATAATATTCACAATTTATAACTTCAGTCCAATACTCATTTGGCAAGTGCTTTTCCTTCAACATACTTCTAACCATGTCCATGATGGTCCTATTCTTTATTTCTGCAACACCATTTTGCTGTGTTGTATACCATGTGGTAAACTGCTTGTGTATGTTGTGCTCCCTGCAGAATTGTGGCAAGTATTTGGAGATATACTCTCCTCCTTTGTCATTTCTCACCACTTTTATGTAGTGCCCACTTTGCTTCTCAACAAGAGCTTTGAAGTGGTAGAACTGTTCAAACACTTCACGTTTCTATTTTAAAAAATACACCCATGTTTTTCTGGTGTAATCATCTATAAATGTCAAGACATAGTGACTTCCAGCTAATGATGGCATTTGCATTGGTCCACACAAATCTGACTGGACTATCTCCAAGGGTGCCTTTTCCCTTATACTCTTTCCTACTAGAAAGGATTATCTGTGTTGTTTACCCAAGATGTAGCCTTCACATAGGCTGTCTGGTTTCTCTATGAGTGGTAATCCTCTTACCATTCCTTTTTTATGCAATAGGTTCAAACCTCCAAAATTGAGATGTCAAAATATCAAATGCCACAACTAGTTTTCATCTTTCACTTCTTCTTGAAATACCTCTTATGTGACTGCTACCACAACACCTCCTTCCTTCAATTATGTTCTGATCTTGAGAGGAAACATCCTATTGCTTGTCATTTTCACTTCTGCAATGACCCTTTTACTTGGAGGTATATCCATGATTGTACAAACAACATTCTTAAAAAACACATTGTAGCCCTTATTCACGAGTTTTCCAATGCTTAGAAGGTTACATTTCAAGCCAGGTACATAATAGACATCTGGCACAAACTTATTTTCTCTCTTCCTTGTCAGTATTGATACTCTTCCTTTCCCCATGAAAGAGACTTTACTATCAGTCCCCGTTGTTACTTCATATTTCACATTCTCATCTAGATTGGAAAACATTGATATGTTTCCATTCATATGGTTACTACAAACTGAGTCTAATAACCATACATCTTCTTGTTTTTATTGTTCTACATTAGAAGTTAAAAGCACATTTCCTTGGTTCTGATTTTCTCTTATAAAATTTACATTTGGTTTATTATACATGTCATTTTGTTTCTTTCTACATTCATTGGCATAATGTCCATACTTCTTACAATAATGACATTGGACTTGGGATTTTTCATACCTCTATCCTTGTGCTTGATTTTGGCTTGAGCCTTTGCTTGAGTTTTGGTTGCTACCCCTTCCACTTGTGCTTGTAGGGTTGCTTCTTCCACCTATGTGTGGGCTTCTTCCTCTTCCTCAGTATTTTGACCTTCCTTGACCCCTACCTCGACCAAAAGACATTTTTGTCATAAAATCATGCTCCAATGAGGATTTTTTTGTTCTGTTCATTCTATGTTCATGAGACATCGGTGATGCACAAAGCTCATCCACTCAAAATTGTGAGAGATCCTTTGTCTCTTCTATGGCTAGTACTATGGCATCAAATCTTGTTGGTAGGCTTCTTAGGATTTTCTCCACTATTATTCTTTCCTCAAGTGTCTCTCCATGAGATCTTATATAGGTAACCAACCCAATCACATGTGTGAAGAATGAGTCTATGTTATCAGACTCTTTCATACAGAGAGTTTCAAAATCTCTCAGCATTTGTAATTTTGTTGTCTTCACCTTCTCCATGCCTTGATAGGTTGTCTTGAGAATATCCCATGCCTCCTTGGACTTCTTTGTTGCTAGAACTCTTGGGAAAATACTCTCATGTACTGCTTCAAAGATATATAAGAGGGCTTTGGAGTCCTTCTTCCTATTATCTTTCAACAAGTCTCTTTCTGTTTCTTTCAAAGCATTAAGCGCTACTGCATCTGCTAGTTCTGGAAATCCATTTTCCACTAGCTCCCATATATATTTTGAAGCAAACATGGCCCTCATTGTAATGGCTGAATAATCATAGTTTTTACCATTGAACTGTGGTAATTGTGGATTTTTCAGGCTTGTGCCTGCTATTGCCATTCTAACTGTGTAAAACAAACTTTCTCACTTCTGTAAAATATTTCTCACTACTGGAGACTTCTACTTCTACAAACAAACAATCTTACATCTTCTTCATTAAAGAGAGCTTGGTCTTTTACTGAGATCCTAGACTTGCTCTAATACCATGTCGAAAATATTCAATGAAACAATAACACAGAGGGATGCTTCCCCCACAACACAGAGAATGCACAATAATGTGGAAATTAACAATACACAAACATACAACGATTACATAGGAGAGGAACGAAATTATTTTTCTATTTAGCTCTCTCTAACAAAATGAAATTACATTTCTTTTATTACAAATGGCGAAAGCCTGAAAACCTAATTCTATTCAATGCTGGATGGAAGTTTAACCACCAATCGTCCTTCTGCTGTCACAATACCCATTTCTTCATTAAATCGGTGCACAGACTATACTTCATTTTATACACGAAAACACGTAAAAATGATTTCAAAACACAAAAGGGAAGACTTCAAAATTTATATGTTTCGGCTCTGAGTCCTCATCGCATTAGCACCCTTATCACATTTCGGCGATATCAACTTTTAACTTGCGGGCGCTTTACGGAAAAACGTAAATTTGTACGATTGTGATGTGTTGTTGCGATATCGCATCGGAAAACAAACAATATAACTTGTGGGCAGCGGAAGGTTGAGATCTTGCAATTGCGATGTGACATCGCACGATTGCATCGCAGGTTAAATAACTTATGTTGCAAGCGGTTAAGATGAAAGTGTAAAGGATTTCGATTTCAATGTGCGATACAATATCACATCGCAACATTGTGAGCTTTATTGTGAGGGCTTAACAAGTAAGGGATAAATTTTGTGAAGTGCGTTGTTGTGGGCGGTAAACATTGGTAAGTGAGGTAACTGAAAGACAAAGGAATATGCGGAATTTTTTTTTTTTGATGGAGGTAAGTGTGTGTTTCGCCGATATCGCATCGGCGGTAAAATAAGTTACAGTTAAAGGGCTCAATAGTTGAAACAAAAAGGTTGCGAGTTGCGCCTATGGGAAAAATGTAAGTACTTCGACAAGTAAGGAAATAAATGCAGAGGTAAGGGCTCGGGTACTCTATTCTGATATTTATGGAAATTGCGTGAAAATGCCTTCGGCTCTTGGATCCTTGCTTGTCCTTCCTGCAAAAAAATTGATGAACTTTGGGTTGATGCCACTGCTTATTGATAGCTGTGGTTGGGAGTTAATTCCAGCAAGTCATATCTAGTGACATCAACACAACAGTGTTAAGTGTGCTTCATCCAAATTTTCTAGATTGCTAGTTGTTCAGAGTATGATCTCCAGATTTGATTTGTCTTAGCAATGGTAATACATAAACAATCCAATGGTGCTCATGATTAGGGTTTTTATGTACCATGTCAATAGCGTTAGGTGGTTAGGGAATAACTACCTCCCCTCCACGGTGTCGCTCCTCACTCATCCACAATTCGTTTCTTGCAAGGGACTAGCTCTATAACGGAACCCTTACAATTCACAGATTTTTCAGGATTGTCTTTCTAGGTGATGTTGATACTCGTAAACTTGCAAATTTTATTTTTGTTTCACGCCAGGGTTACAATTTTGGTTAACAATTTTTCCAATTTTTGTCTTGTTTTAGCTTCCTTTGTTTGAGACTATGTTGATGGTGCTTGATTCTACCAAAATTTCAAGGAGAATCTTCGATGTAAAGTCTAAACAAGACCTCACACTATTTGGTGTAGGAGTCCCATCCAACATACGGTCCGACCATCGTTGGAATGGTTTTCCATTAAAATGTCTTTGTTACAATTAGAAATAAGAGAACATAATTCCTCTTTGGGTCAATAAGGATGTGAGCCTTGTGAAACACTTGATGTAAGGTGTACGAGGGAGACTTCAATGGAGGGTCAAGGAAATGATCCACCAGTTAAAAAAGTAATAGTATTATCCTAAAGGGGGACCCTAGGATGAAAATGTGAAGCTGGGTTACACCTTTTGCCCTTTTTTGAGAAAAAAATTTCATTTTTTTCGGTTCTTCAACTTTCTGCAAACTATAACAATTTTTCTGTGTAGAATTTCATTTTGCGATAAAAATAAAAGTTGTGAGAAATTTTGTTAGCTTTCTATTACTTATTTTTTGAAATTTTTTTATGCAGATTTGATATGTCAACTTAGTGTTTCTTTGAGTGTGTTTTTCTTAACAATCAAAGGATTCATAAGAAGTCATGTTATGTCGCAATGTTGTATTCATTGAAAATTTGTGTTTTTGAAAAAAAAAAATGTGTTACAACAATCTAGACAGAGTCTACTTTGTTTTCGTCATATTTACAAAGCCAATGGATGCATATCATAATTACTAGAATTTTTTGAACTGGTCCAATAAGAAAAAATGCGTGTTTTGGATATGTTTCGCGTGGCAAGAAATTTCTTAACATATAAGTTATAAACTAAAAATCTAAAAGCTCCCCATTAGAGTCGACGGACAATGTATTTTGGGAGATGCAAAATTTTGATTTCACTAAATCACAATGACCCTCAGAAATTGTTTGCACCCATTTTATTAGAAAAATAATTAAAATTAATAAATTTTTACGAAATTCCATAAAAGTTAGATTTCCTGAAAGTAGATTCAATTCTGAAAATGCTTGTCTTGGTTCCGACAGTTAATTAACAACCTTTCATGGAGTTTAATCAGTCCAAAGTTGCAGAACCGTTTTCAGAGCCTGGTTTTTTGCGTAATTGGTGACGCATTAGTTCGGCCGAAGTTTTAGTCCAAGTTTGGCTGAACTATGTTTTCTGCTTACGAGTCGTTAAATCTAACGTTTTAATAGTTCGGCCAAACTTTTTATCAAAAGTTTGGCCGAACTATTGTGTAACTCTCCGTCGGCCGGAAAGTTTTGTGGAGCCCCCTACTAAAAACACATTTCACGTCAATATAAATTGCCGTGAAATGATTCACAATTTTTGCACATTTTGCACTTCATCTCATTTTACAAAGACTTGGTTTGGGTTCAAAAACTTTTCTTCAAAGTTTGAGTTTAAAGAATTTTTTTGGGAGACATTTTTTGGAGGCGGCGTGATTTTTCTTGGAGGTATGTACGTGTTTTGTGTTGAAGTAAATATTTTGAGCTTCTTTGTTCAAAAAATTTTCTTCAAAGTTTTGGTTTAAAGAATTTTTTTGGAAGACATTTTTCAGTTCAAAAACTTTTCTTCAAAGTCTGGGTTTAAGAGCATTTCTTGGAAGCAAATTGATTTTACAATTTTGGGTTTAAAGAAATTTTTTGGCAGAAATTTCTTGGAGGCAGTGTGATTTTTCTTGAAGGTATGTACGTGTTTTGTGTTGAAGTACGTTTTTTGGGTTTTTAAAATTGTGTGTTTTGGATTGGAGTATGTATTTTTTACAAAAAAATTTACACTGAATTTTTTTAAAGATTTTTTAAAATTAAATCTTTTTGTTATATTTTTTGTAATTGAGTTATTGTCTAATTTTTTGAAGGAAATTTTTTGAACTTCATACCCTATTATCATGGGAAATCGAAGAACTTGTGTGAGAAAATATGATCGAAAAAGAGACCCTGAGGAATGTAGAGAAGAGACGAGACAATATCGCAAAATAAAGTTAGAAGCCCTCTCAAATATTGAAGAGAAAAATCAACCTCAAGCAAAAATTGAAGCAGGTATGTAAATGTAAATGTTATGATCTATTAATATATTTTTTTATTTGATGAAATAGTTTGGAAAATATTTTGTTTAATGTAAACAGACACAGATATTCCTCAAAATATTGAAGAAGAAAATCAACCTCAAGAAGAAATTGAAACAGGTATGTAAATGTGAATATTATGATCTATTGATATATTTAAAATTTTCCTAATTTAAAATGTGAAGCTTAATTTTTATTTGATGAACTTGTTTAAAAAATATTTTGTTTTATGTAAACAGACAGAGATACTCCTCAAAATATTGAAGAAGAAAATCAACCTCAAGCAGAAATTGAAGCAGGTATGTAAATGTAAATATTATGATCTATTGATATATTTAAAATTTTCCTAATATTTATTGACATTTATTAATTTAGTTATTTATTGAATATGTACTATTTTTTCGAATATGTACAGATGAAATCACTATCGATAATGAGATGTTAGAAAATTTCGACACTCACACATATGGAGATAAAAAATATGACCATGTTATACGATATCGTGTCGATAGAATTTTTGAAAAGTATTTCAAAAATGAGCAAGTGACAGTTCAAGCTCAAATGTTGAAAGGTCTCCTATCATCAAGGAAATTAAAAGAAGCGACGACACTATTGGGTATTCGAAAATCAACCAAAGATAAAAAAATAAAAGAAGAGGTGATAAAAAATATGAGTAGTGCTATAGAGTCAATTAAGAGATCTAGAGATAAAGATGTTTCAAATATACGTAGAGGAATACAGATGGAAATGGTTCCACCAAGTACTCAAGAGAATCGTTTGATAACATCTATGGCACGATCACTGGGAACCTCGCGAAAAAATCTACACAAACATCGAAAATTTCAACCGCAAATAGATGTAAATGATGAACTCGCTTGTTGGAGAGCTATTTGTAGGCAACCATACAAAGATAGACTTGGAGAAGATGTTAAAAAAATAATATATGAATATTGGAAGAACAATTCGCATGTTTCACCAACTGCAAGACATGTGATGCAAAGAAGAATAGCACGAAATCGATACGAAGAACATGGAAAACATCTCTTGGAAACCACTCAGATAGAGTTATTCAACAAGTTCAAAGAAGAGAATCGTCAAATTCATGTTTCACTCAGTGTTTTTGTTCAACAAAAACCATGGTATGTAAAACCTATGACCGTACGCGACACTTGTTGTTGCTGTTATCATGTGGAATTTGAGTTATATTATGACACATTCCTTGATTTCGCTAGAACATTATGGAAAGATTCACCTCCTCCTTCCACTATCCGTGAATTCATATCTCAAATTCTATGTGAAAGAGCAAGCGATGAACTATTTTACAAAAAGAAATGTGTTGGTGGTAAAAAATGCGATGATTGTGGAAATATGACTAAATTTCAAAAAAAATATTGTATTGATATAAATGATCAATCATTGTTCAACATGAAAGTGAAATAGAAGAGATATGAATATATCGGTACATCGATTCAAGGTGCAGATAGTGTTAAAAGAATCGAATTACGAGAAGACGAAATTTTTCTGATAGAATTTTTGAGAAAGTTTGAGGCAGAAATTTACAAATACACCAAGCATTCCCATAGAGCTCGATGGCAAGACTTGCAATTCAAAAAATCTCGTGAAGTTTTTCCACCAGGAACCATTTTTTCAGTGATTGATTTTGCAGAAAACTACACATTTGTTCCACAAAAAGAAATTCAGAGTGAATACTATCACTCTGACCAAGTCTCCATGCTCGTCCATATTCTATATAGACATGCTGAACAAAATGCCGATCATATAGAAAGCACGAGTGAAAATCGACATATCATTAAAGAATATCACTTTTATATCAGTGACGATCGTACACATGATACATGTTTTGTACAACATTGTTTTGAAAGAATTTATGATTCATTGAAAAATCGTGGAATAAAATTCAATGAACATTGGATATGGTCAGACGGATGCGCAGGTCAATTCAAATCTGCACGATCATTTTTTTGGTTGTGTTGTCTTCATAAGAAAACCTGCATTAAACATTGTTGGAATTTCTTTGAGACTGGCCATGGAAAAGGAGAACATGACGGTGCAGGAGCATGCATAAATGAATGCTTCGAATATATCAAATGAAACACTTTGCATGCCGACTTGTGAACGCTGAAGAAGTTGTTCAATGGTGCAAAATTGCTCTAAGCCATGAGATTAACCCATCAAGAGAAGTGCAAAGGTACATTCAATTTAATTTATATTGGAAATCTAATTTTAAACATTCTACATTTATCATGAAATGATTATTTTTAATTGTATTTTGATATCATATTTACAAATTCTTTTTCTAATTTTCCATATAAATGTTTTTCTGGCATATTGGAAATGGAGACATAGATAGATCAATTGGAAATAACATTGAAACAATAAAAGGGACTCGAAAATTGCAGTCAATTCAAATGAAGTCGTCCACAAATGTGTTTGCATTGGATAAAATAAAATATTCTTGTTTTTGTGATGTTAGCATAGACAACACAAAATCCAATGAAGTTTGTGAAAGCAAAATGTATTTGAACGATTGGAAACATACAGAGCTAAATACAAAGGGCAAAATGTCTATTGCAATGTTTGAAGAAATGCAATCAGAGGAAATTACAATATCATCCGATGGTGATCGAGTTTCTGATCTTGTTAGAAAAGGTAACATTTGAATTACTTTATAATGATTTAAATATCTAGAAATAAATTTAAATATGCATAATTAAATGTTAAATTTATTTTATTGTGCAGGAGATGTTTTCGCTGTAATTGCACCTATTGACAACGATGAAAATGTGAAGTATTATTTGATGCGTTGCACTGAACGAAAAATGAAATTTTTACAAGACTATAATGATCACGGATTTCAAAGATGACAGAGGGTCTATTATACTCCGAAGGTTATTTTTTCAAACAAACTCGTCAAAGTGGAGACTTTGTTTACTTTGAAGACTATGAATCCGATTCCATAAGTTGTCATTCCATAAGTTGCCAATATAATCACTTGGTGTGTGAAACACACATAAAAGTTAATAGAAGTTCAATCAAAGAAAAAATCGAAAATTAAGAAATGGAAAAATGCTCAAATCCATCATGAACGGATTATTGAGGCATAGAATCTCATTAGAATTTTTGAGTGAAGTGTCCAAGAATTTATTACCTTTGGATTAAGTATGCTTTAGAACTTCCAAGTACTCAACTAAAAATTGAGCTCATTTTATGTTATTGTGCTTGCACATGTTACAAATTGTTTGGTACAAGCACGTGCTCTAGTATCAATCGAAAGTAGTTTTTCTATACATGTATCAAGGAAAATGTTGTATGTATTGGATATATATATATATATATATATATATATATATATATATATATATATATATATATATATATATATATATATATATATATATATATATATATATATATATATATATATTCTAGAATGAAATTAATTGTTCTTGTATATGTTTTCCGACCGTATGGTACAAATTATTTCATTTTATTTTGTAAGGTCAGATTCGGTCCCCATATGGCCTAGCCTCCAAGGGACGAGATAACAAATGGTTGTCCCCACTTGCCCGAATCTCAGCTTTTAAGTACAATTTTACTGTTTATGTTAGGCATCTTACATGATGTCCTAGCCAAAGATAGATTCTTTTTGTTTCAAGTTTCCGATAAAGTTGTCACCGAATGACCTGCTAGGAAATTATAAATACTAGCTTTGTAAGATCATTTAGCATTCGGAAAAATTCGAAAGTCCTAAAGTCTGTCTGAAGTCAAGTTTCCCTGCTCTGCATATGCGAGAATTTTCTCGATCTGCTTGCATCACGGTTAGTTGCATTGAAAAACTCTTTTTTCAATTAGAGCTCAATTGATACATGGTTAGTTGCATTGAAAAACTCTTTTTTCAATTAGAGCTCAATTGATACATGGTTAGTTGCATTGAAAAGCTATGTTCTTCCTATTGGAAATTTTTTCATTCAAACAAAACTACATGGAGAGATCAAAAGCAATACTTTAAATTAAAATGACTTGATAAATCTTAAAAGAAAGTAAAAATCATAAATCATTTAAACCATTTAAATATTTAGCTCGAACTCTTGTAGTAAACACCATACCTTATCTCTCTTGCTCTCCAAGATTATTAGGTTTAATTATTATAACACAAAAATCGTTCTACATTGTCAATAATTTTTTGCGCTTACACTGAAATCAATGAACACTATTAATCCAATGAATTTACAAGTAATGTACCATTGTATGCAATTATATCAAATTAGAAATCAACATATATACAATGAAATCAATGGGGATTGTCTTGTTACAAGTAACATAATTTAAATTTACCACATGTGCAAATGTAGGTTGAAACCATCCAAAAATTTAAGTTTTAAAACCCTTTTGATTATATATTGTGCAAAATTAAAACTTTAAACATTTAAAGTTCATTAAATATCACATGCAAAATGTAGATTGAAACCATCCAAAACTCGAGTTTTAAAAACTTCACATGCCATGCCAATTATAATTCAACTATCCAACAAAAACATTTAACAAATTAAATATCACATGCCAAATGTAGTTCAGATGACAACATTACTTCACATCCACATGCCAAAAGTACTAAAACCATCCAAAAATTAAATAAAACAAATTATATAATAACAATGTAATAAAATATGTCCAAAAATTGTAAATCTCACAAGTATCAAACTGTATCAAGTTTAACAAATTTTAAAACCATCTAAATTTTGAAATCATTTATCTACTGTAAATCATGTCCATCAAATGGAGGATCTAGCGTCTTCCCTCCTAGGGTCTCCATCCGCGCCCTATCCTCTGAATAGGAAACCTACATATACACAATGCACATGTACTTGAACATTAAAATTTGAAGTTTTAAAAATGAATGAGAATATATATATCTAGAACTTCATGTAAAAAACAAAATATAACAAAAAAATCATGCAATACCTCGTAAGGTTCCCTCTCCATTTGATGAACAAGTTCTTCCATAGAAACATCTGCAGTGGTAAACTCTACAATATATTATTATAATAAAGTAATTGTATATATAGAGAGGAGAGTAAAGAGAGAGAGACCATAGGGGCATATATATATATATATATATATATATATATATATATATATATATATATATATATACATATAAATAAATTAAAAACTTTCAAATGAAAATTCACGTGTACATATATAAACTTATTTTTAATAATATTAAAAAAAGGAACTAAAGACAACTTGTTCAAATGTCATGGATGTTCCTATCTCCGTCGCTAGGAGTTATCGTGACAAAGAAATCTTCTATAGGAACCTAAATTCAAAAAATTTTAAATAACACAATATATATATATATATATATATATATATATATATATCTCAATTTTTAATGGAACTTTTTGACATAGAATATATATATATATATATATATATATATATATATATATATATATATATATATATATATATCTTTTGAACATAAATTTTAAACTTGTGAAAAATTGTCCATACTCGTGGCTCATCTCCTAGTGAAGTAGAAGGTATATCTCCTAAAGAAGAAGAAGGTACCGCCATCCCAAAAACATCAGACGGAATCGGTACCTGTTAAATTTTTTTATCAAATTATATATATATACATACATGTACATGTGTGGCAACAATTATTTATTTTAGAGTCACTTAAAAAACACTAACATACATGTGCCAACATATCATGATGGTCAGACCCATCTACATCGTTTGAACCAGAGGTCCCGAACGTAATATTAACATTTTCATCACGCATCATGCCTGAGAACTGCAAATGGTGTTTTAACATATTTAATCATACATTTTTGTTAGATTAATGTACACATACAAATAAATGTATACATGTACATACACATGAATTTATTACAAATTGTACACATGTATATGTAAAAATAATTTCAAACCCTAAGGTCACTAACACATACCATTCCAGTGCCCTCCTCATGAAAAATTACGTCTTGCAGACCATTGCGACAATTTATTGCATATGTTCGGAGATCTTCAACATTCATGTTGTAAATCTCCTCATCTGTACGATAAAAAAAATTGGCACGTGCATTTTCACGTGCTATTTGTCGATTTAAACAAAGACCGACTCCACTCAATCCGCTCTGAACATTGTCGATCAAAACATCTCTTGCTTCTCGACTTATTTGAGAAGTCGCATCCAACTCTGATCATAGAGTTTTGACTCGAAACGGTCGACTCACCAATGGCGGCGCAGGGCGAGGTAACTCCACATCTCGCTTAGCGCCCTTACGTTGATATAATCGACCTCTCCCCGGGCCAAAAAATTCTAAAGGAAGGTCATTGTATTCGGGTTTCATACCCAAAAAGGATTCAACATAAAAAATTTGTGCAAAATAAACGGGAACCTCATCGTTCCATGGAAGCCTTCCAAAGGCCGCAAGATGTCGATCATACAAAAAACGAGCTTTCTCTGGGTGCTTGAAATACTGCACCTTCAACATTTTTCTTTTTGGCCCTTCCTTATAATTAAACATTGACGTGGCATCTACTCTTGTAACTCTTTGTTTTATGTCCTGCCATTTATCGGTAACTATCACTGTTTCTTTTCTCTGTCTCATAAGTTCTACAAACGAATCAGTCGTTGGCCCCAAATTTCTGTACACTTTTACCATTTCACCCAGTGAATGTGTAACTATTTCAAGGCTTTGTCTACTCTCAGTAGGTAGAGAAAAAGCCATGAGATCTCTTTGCAATTTTGCATGATGGCTTTCACACCTTTGTAAGGTGCATTCCGCCATGTTGGTTTCCCATGGTATATCAGTAATCTCAACCGGATAAGTTGTGCTGGGTTGACAACCTTCTTCTTGAATGTAGCGAGCTGCCCTGCGTCTATTTTGACCACTAGCTCGAACATTTTCGGCCTCTGCATCAATATATATAAAATTTTGTATATTAGAAAAAACACGTGTAAAAAAAGTTGTACAAATTTAATGAAAAAATATTGAAATTGATGGCGACCTTGATGTTGTTGGTTAACATCTTCTCCAACATGACCCTGCTGAGAACTAGCCCCAGAATGACGCTGCTGAGAACCAGACTCACAGTGACCCTGTTGAGAACCGGCAGCCGTTGATTGGCCTTCGGGGGAATAAATATCACCCCCTTCCCGCAACCTGCTACCACTCATACCTCGATCAGTTGAACCTTGGCCACGCTCCATGGATGGAGTTGAAACCCTTCTCCTCTTACCTCCTAATAATTAAAATATGAAACTTATTAACAACTAATTTCACTCACAAAGTTAATAAAAAAATCAATTCCATATGTACACACATGTATGAAGATTTAAGATTATATTTAAATACTGTGAACATCCTCCTATCCCTGAACCTCCATATGGGATTCGGCTGATCTTCCTCTTTCATCCTCCATGATATATATCTATTGGTCAACATTTACACAAAATAGATTTCAAAAAATCAATTTGTAATTTAGTGTACACAAATTATGTATAACACAAATTTCAAAGCAATAATTGATCATGTGTGAAACTAAATTTAATCGAAAAAGATATTATAAAAATGATAAGTTCACCAAATTGCGCTTTACATAGTGGGAGCACACTTGGTATAAAAATTACTACTTAAATACACTTTAGTTTGTGGAAGAAATGACACATGTACATAGTTTAACTTAAATTTGTTGTGTTTTACGGATATTAAAATGAAGAACTTATATTTAGATCCATTCTAGAGATTGACTGTAGGGGCATTTACTAGATATGTCACCTTTCATAAAAGATGAGATCCAGAGGCTACCTGGCCCTTTACAGACTCTGCCTATAGGACTTGTAGAAGTAAACACTAGAGGCATTAACAATATCAAAGAACATTTTCATGCTCAGACATGGGAATGTGTCTCTTTCCCTACGCAAAAAAATAGTTCAAGGCAGTTAATCTTCATAGACATGTCATCAAGCAAGTCAATGTGATCATCCCCAACTTACTTTTTATGAAATTAGGCTTGGAATCCTCTACAACCTGGTGGATGGAGTTGAATGCGAACTAAGTTGAATGGTTAGATTTCTTATCTAATTAAGGCCTTGAATGTATTTTGATGTTTCATGAATTTCTTTGCAAATTCAAAGTATAGTGCATGTTGCATGAAGCAAGATGTTGAAAGTAGAGTTACAATGACACACTTAAATGCAACAAATATGGAAATTTGTACCTGAGCTCTACTATTTGACTTGAGAGTCAGTTGTTTGAAGAGGCATGTTTTGTCAATTTGTGTTTGGTTGATGGTTTTGTACACCAATATGTAAGATTACATGGAGATATTCACATGATGTGAATTTTTTTTCTTTGAAGGAGAAAAATGAGAATTACTTTAATATGTCATGCTTCTTTAATTTATATTTTATAGATGACCAGAGCATCCCTTTTTAATCTATCCCTTTTGACTTCGGATATGTGGGAAATATTCATCTGCATATTTTTCTATCATAAAGCAGTGAGTAAAATTGTATTCCATTTGTGTCAATGTTAAGGTTAAGCACATGGATTAAAGTTTTATATATTAGATGAGGAAGCTATGTATTACATATGGTCTTGAATGAGATTTTGGACTCTTTAGATATATATCTAAAGATTCCAAATGCTCATTCAAGACCATATGTAATCCTCATCTAACTTAGCCAGGGATTTGCAATACTATATTTGAGTTGGCTAGCTCCATTTCAAGATATTATGGTTATCCAAGAGGGGGTATAAAAAATGAAAAGAAGGATATTGAACTGTAGGTTATCCAAGTTGGACATAGAACTAGTGGAGAAACGTAAGGAAAAACTATGTTTCCAGGTCAAACCTTTGTAGAGGTTCCAGTACCTGAGAGTAAAATCTAGTTTGGGGCTGTTAAATTCTAACTTTACTCGTAATTGTGCTAAGGGGGAGAAATAGGATGTAATTTCCTCTTCTCACAGTTGGGAGTCTTGTTTTTCATGTGGATTCAACCAAAAATATTTTACATATTAAATGAGGACATAATTATTAGACATTTTTAATTTACATGAACAAATGCTTCTTTGATTTATCTCCTATAGCTTAATGTATTATGCTAGATATATAATTTAAGTTGAAGGCCCATGAGATAAATATGAATTCTATGTGAGATTTGTATTGAATCATCTATTTGTTGTGTTATATGAACATAATTGGTACGCATATCTAAAGAGTCCAAATGCTCATTCAAGACCATATGTAATTTCCTCATCTAACTTAGCCAGGGATTTGCAATACTATATTTGTGTTGGCTAGCTCCATTTCAAGATATTATGGTTATCCAAGAGGGGATATAAAAAATGAAAATAAGGATGTTGAACTGTAGGTTATCCAAGTTGGACATAGAACCAGTGGAGAAACCTAAGGAAAAACTATGTTTCCAGGTCAAACCTTTGTAGAGGTTCGAGTACCTGAGAGTAAAATCTAGTTTGGGGCTGTTAAATTCTAACTGTACTGGTAATTGTGCTAGGGGGGAGAAATAGGATGTAATTTCCTCTTCTCATGGTTGGGAGTCTTGTTTTTCATGTGGATTCAACCAAACATATTGTACATATTAAATGAGGACATAATTATTACACATGTTTAATTTACATGAACAAATGCTTCTTTGATTTATCTCCTATAGCTTAATGTATTATGCTACATATATAATTTAAGTTGAAGGCCCATGAAATAAATGACTTCTATGTGACATTTGTATTGAATCATCTATTTTTTGTGTTATATGAACATAATTGGTACGCATATCTAATTTACATTACTAATATGTCATGCTTCTTTAATTTATCTTTTATAGATGACCGGAGCATCCCTTTTTAATCTATCCCTTTTGACTTCGGGTATGTGGGCAATATTCATCTGCATATTTTTCTATCATAAATAAGTGAGTAAAACTGTATTCCATTGGTGTCAATGTTAAGGTTAAGCACATGGATTAAAGTTTTATATATATTAGATGAGGAGGCTATGTATTACATATGGTCTTGAATGATTTTTTAGACTCTTTAGATATATATCTAAAGAGTCCAAATGCTCATTCAAGACCATATGTAATCCTCATCTAACTTCACCAGGGATTTGCAATACTATATTTGAGTTGGCTAGCTCCATTTCAAGATATTATGGTTATCCAAGAGGGGATATAAAAAATGAAAAGAAGGATGTTTTTGTAGGTTATCCAAGTTGGACATAGAACCAGTGGAGAAACCTAAGGAAAAACTATGTTTCCAGGTCGAACCTTTGTAGAGGTTCCAGTACCTGAGAGTAAAATCCAATTTGGAACAGTGATTCTATTTGCTCTTTGGTAATTGTGCTAGGGGGGAGAAATAGGATGTAATTTCCTCTTCTCACGGTTGGGAGTCTTGTTTTTCATGTGGATTCAACGAAACATATTGTACATATTAAATGAGGACATAATTATTACAAATTTTTAATTTACATTCAAATACTTCTTTGATTTATCTCCTATAGCTTAATGTATTATGCTAGATATATAATTTAAGTTGAAGGCCCATGAGATAAATATGACTCCTATGTGACATTTGTATTGAATCATCTATTTTTTGTGTTATATGAACATAATTGGTATGCATATCTAATTTACATTACTTTAATATGTCATGCTTCTTTAATTTATCTTTTATAGATGACCAAAGCATCCCTTTTTAATCTATCATGACTTCATGTATGTGGGCAAATATTCATGCTGCATTTATTTATGTCATAGTAGTGGTAGATGTATTCATTTTGTCAATGTTGAGTTAAGCACATAGTTCAGTTTTATGTAAACAGAATGGGAAATATATGTATTACATATGGTCTTGAATGATTTTTAGACTCTTTAGATATATATCTAAAGTCCAAATGCGTGCGACCATATATCATCTCTCTAACTTCACGGTTATAATCTATATTTGAGTTAGCTAAGCTCCATGCTTAGATATTATGGTTATCCAAGGGGATATAAAAATGAAAAGAATGTTGTTGTAGGTTATCAAGTTGGACATAGAATGGGTGGAAAACCTAAGGAAGAAACTATGTTTAGAGGTAGAACATACATGGGGTTAAGTACACAAAGTAAAATCCAATTTAGGTGTTTCATTCTAACTGTACTGGTAATTGTGCTAGGGGGGAGAAATAGGATGTAATTTCCTCTTCTCACGGTTGGGAGTCTTGTTTTTCATGTGGATTCAACCAAACATATTGTACATATTAAATGACGAATTTCGCTCTCCCAATTATTACACATGTTTAATTTACATTCAAATGCTTCTTTGATTTATCTCCTATAGCTTAATGTAATGCTAGATATATAATTTAAGTTTTAGGCCCATGAGATAAATATGACTTCTATGTGACATTTGTATTGAATCATCTATTTGTTGTGTTATATGAACATAATTGGCACGCATATCTAATTTGTATTACTAATATGTCATGTCATGCTTCTTTAATTGATCTTTTATAGATGACCAGAGCATCCCTTTTTAATCTATCCCTTTTGACTTCGGATATGTGGGTAATACTCATCCGAATATTTTTCTATCATAAAGCAATGAGTAAAATTGTATTCCATTTGTGTCAATGTTAAGGTTAAGCACATGGATTAAAGTTTTATATAAGATACATTGCCACTGTGTACATTTATATCTAAAGATTGCAAAACCTCATTCAATACCATATGTTTTTTTGGTGTAGTTTGATTGGTTATATTGCATTGCTTTTGCAGTTTTTGCTGTGGGCCTCACCATCTAGTGATTTTACGTAAAAAAATTATTTACATGGAATTTTTATGTATCCTAGAATGTTTATTATTTATCACTACTAGCCTTGGTGATTTAGTTGTTTGTTTTCATGCTACTTGGTTACCCATATTTAATAGTTGTTCATGTTTAATTCATTGTTAAAGCCTTTTATTGGCCTATTAGGATGTATTTTTCTCAAATCCATAATGGCTAAAAGAATGAAATTTATCTATGAAAAAGAGAGGTCATATGGAAAACAAATTGTTTGCAAGTGTTATTTTGAACCCATAGAACTTGCAACCCCAATATGGATACAATACTAAGTAATACATAGCCTCCTCATCTAACCTAGTCAGGGATTTGCAATACTATATTTGAGTTGGCTAGCTCCATTTCAAGATATTATAATGTTAGATTATTATTTCTATAGATTTTGATTATGGTAGGGTGAAAATGTGAAGCTGGGTTACACTTTTTGCCCTTTTTTGAGAAAAAATTTTCATTTTTTTCGGTTCTTCAACTTTCTGCAAACTATAACAATTATTCTGTGTAGAATTTCATTTTGCGATAAAAATAAAAGTTGAGAGAAATTTTGTTAGCTTTATATTACTTATTTTTTGAAATTGTTTTATGTATATTTGATATGTCAACTTAGCGTTTCTTTGAGTGTGTGTTTCTTAACAATCAAAGGATTCATAAGAAGTCATGTTATGTCGCAATGTTGTATTCATTGAAAATTTGTGTTTTTGAAAAAACAAAATGTGTTACAACAATCGAGATAGATTCTACTTTGTTTTCGTCATATTTACAAAGCCAATGGATGCATATCATAATTACTAGAATTTTTTGAACTGGTCCAATACGAAAAACTGCGTATTTTGGATATGTTTCACGTGGCAAGAAATTACTTAACATATAAGTTATAAACTAAAAATCTAAAAGCTACCCATTAGAGTCGACGGACCAATGTAATGCCCCATAATTTTTTCAATTTTTTTTACAATGTATTTTGGGAGATGCAAAATTTTTATTTCACTGAATCACAATGACCCTCAGAAATTGTTTGCACCCATTTTATTAGAAAAACAATTAAAATTAATAAATGTTTACGAAATTCCATAAAAGTTATATTTCCTGAAAGTAGATTCAATTCTGAAAATGCTTGTCTTGGTTCCGACAGTAAATTAACAACCTTTCATGGAGTTTAATCAGTCCAAAGTTGCAGAACTATTTTCAGAGCTTGGTTTTTGCATAATTGGTGACGCGTTAGTTCGGCCGAACTTTTAGTCCAAGTTTGGCCGAACTATGTTTTCCACTTACGAGTCGTTAACTCTAACGTTTTAATAGTTCAGCCGAACTTTTTATGAAAAATTCGGCCGAACTATTGTGTAACTCTCCGTCGGCAGGAAAGTTTTGTGGAGCCCCCTAATAAAAACACATTTCGCATCAATATAAATTGTCGCGAAATGATTCACAATTTTTGCACATTTTGCACTTCATCTCATTTTACAAAGACTTGGTTTGGGTTCGAAAACTTTTCTTCAAAGTTTAAGTTTAAAGAATTTTTTTGGAAGACATTTTTTGGAGGCAGCGTGATTTTTCTTGGAGGTATGTACGTGTTTTGTGTTGAAGTAAATATTTTGAGCTTCTTTGTTCAAAAAATTTTCTTCAAAGTTTTGGTTTAAAGAATTTTTTTGGAAGACATTTTCAGTTCAAAAACTTTTCTTCAAAGTTTGGGTTTAAGAGCATTTCTTAGAAGCAAATTGATTTTACAATTTTGGGTTTAAAGAATTTTTTTGGAAGACATTTCTTGGAGGCGGCGTGATTTTTCTTGAAGGCATGTACGTGTTTTGTGTTGAAATACGTGTTTTTGGTTTTTTAAAGTGTGTGTTTTGGATTGGAGTATGTATTTTTTTAAAGATTTTTTAAAATTAAATATTTTTGTGATATTTTTTGTAATTGAGTTATTGTCTAATTTTTTGAAGGAAATTTTTTGAACTTCATACCCTATTATCATGGGAAATCGAAGAACTTGTGTGAGAAAATATGATCGAAAAGAGACCCTGAGGAACTTAGAGAAGAGACAAGACAATATCACAAAAGAAAGTTAGAAGCCCTCTCAAATATTGAAGAGAAAAATCAACCTCAAGCAGAAATTGAAGCAGGTATGTAAATGTAAATATTATGATCTATTAATATATTTTTTTATTTGATGAACTAGTTTGAAAAATATTTTGTTTAAGGTAAACAGACACAGATATTCCTCAAAATATTGAAGAAGAAAATCAACCTCAAGCAGAAATTTAAACAGGTATGTAAATGTGAATATTATGATCTATTGATATATTTAAAATTTTCCTAATGTAAAATGTGAAGCTTAATTTTTATTTGATGAACTAGTTTAAAAAATATTTTGTTTAATGTGAACAGACAAAGATACTCCTCAAAATATTGAAGAAGAAAGTCAACCTCAAGCAGAATTTGAAGCGAGTATGTAAATGTAAATATTATGATCTATTGATATATTTAAAATTTTCCTAATATTTATTGAGATTTATTAATTTAGTTATTTATTGAATATGTACTATTTTTTCGAATATGTACCGATAAAATCACTATCGATAATGAGATGTTAGAAAATGTCGACGCTCACACATATGGAGATAAAAAATCTGACCATGTTATAAGATATCGTGTCGATAGAATTTTTGAAAAGTATTTCAAAAATGAGCAAGTGACAGTTCAAGCTCAAATGTTGAAAGGTCTCCTATCATCAAGGAAATTAAAAGAAGCGACGACACTATTGGGTATTCGAAAATCAACCAAAGATAAAAAAATGGAAGAAGAGGTGATAAAAAATATGAGTAGTGCTATAGAGTCAATTAAGAGATCTAGAGATAAAGATGTTTCAAATATACGTAGAGGAATACAAATGGCAATGGTTCCACCAAGTACTCAAGAGAATCGTTTGAATCTAACATCTATGGCACGAGCACTGGGAACCTCGCGAAAAATGCAAAAGAACATCGAAATTTCGGGCGCAAATAGATGTAAATGATGAACTCGCTTGTTGGAGAGCTATTTGTGCGAGCAACCATACAAAGACAAGTGAGAGAAGAAGTTAAAAAAATAATATATGAATATTGGAGGAAAGACAATTCGCGTGTTTCTAACAAATGCCAGGGAACATGTGATTTAAAAAGAAGAATAGCTGAAATCATCTGAAGAACATGAAAAACATCTCTTGAGCCACTCGAGATGATTTATTCACCGAGTTCCAGAAGAGGAGATAATTGATTCATATTTCACTCGGTGTTTTGTTCCAACAAGAAAACATGGTATATGAAGCAACCTATCATTATGTAATGATTCATTGTTGCTGATTATCATGTGGAATTTGAGTTATATTATGACACATTCCTTGATTTTGGTAGAAAATTATGGAAGGATTCACCTCCTCCTTCCACTATCCATGATTTCATATATCAAATTCTATGTGAAAGAGAAAGCAATGAACTATTTTACAAAAGGAAATGTGTTGGTGGTAAAAAATGTGATGATTGTGGAAATTTGACTAAATTTCAAAACAAATATCGTACTGATATAAATGATCAATCATTGTCCAACATGAAAGTGAAATGGAAGAGATATGAATATATCGGTACATCGATTCAAGGTGCAGATAGTGTTAAAAGAATCGAATTACGAGAAGACGAAATTTTTCTGATAGACTTTTTGAGAAAGTTTGAGGCGGAAATTTACAAATACACCAAGCATTCCCATAGAGCTCGATGGCAAGACTTGCAATTCAAAAAATCTCGTGAATTTTTTCCACCAGGGACCATTTTGTCATTGATTGATTTTGCAGAAAACTACACATTTGTTCCACAAAAAGAAATTCAGAGTGAATACTATCACTCTGACCAAGTCTCCATGCTCGTCCATATTCTATATAGACATGCTGAACAAAATGTCGATCATATAGAAAGCATGAGTGAAAATCAACATATCATTAAAGAATATCACTTTTATATCAGTGACGATTGTACACATGGTACATATTTTGTACAACATTGTTTTGGAAGAATTTAAGATTCATTGAAAAATCGTGGAATAACATTCAATGAACAATTGATATGGTCAGACGGATGCGCAGGTCAATTCAAATCTGCACGATCATTTTTTTGGTTGTGTTGTCTTCATAAGAAAACCTGCATTAAACATTGTTGGAATTTATTTGAGACTGGCTATGGAAAAGGAGAACATGACGGTGCAGGAGCATGCATAAAATGAATGCTTCGAAGATATCAAATGAACCACTTTGCATGCCGACTTTTGAACGTTGAAGAAGTTGTTCAATGGTGCAAAACTACTCTAAGCCATGAGATTAACCCATCAAGAGAAGTGCAAAGGTACATTCAATTTAATTTATATTGGAAATCTAATTTTAAACATTGTACATTTATCATGTAATGATTATTTTTAATTGTATTTTGATATCATATTTACAAATTCTTTTTCTAATTTTCCATATAAATGTTTTTCTGGCATATTGGAAACGGAGATGTAGATATATCAATTGGAAATAACATTGAAACAATAAAAGGGACTCGAAAATTGCATTCAATTCAAACGAAGTCATCCACAAATGTGTTTGCATTGGATAAAATAAAATATTCTTGTTTTTGTGATGTTTGCATAGACAACACAAAATCCAATGACGTTCGTGAAAACAAAATGTATGTGAACGATTGGAAACATACAGAGCTAAATACAAAGGGAAAAATGTCTGTTGCAATGTTTGAAGAAATGCAATAAGAGGAAACTACAATATCATCTGATGGTGATCAAGTTTCTAATCTTGTTAGAGAAGGTAACATTTGAATTACTTTATAATGATTTAAATATCTAGAAATAAATTTAAATATGCATCATTAAATGTTAAATTTATTTTATTGTGCAGGAGATGTTTTTGCTGTAATTGCACCTATTGACAACGATGAAAATGTGAATTATTATTTGATGCGTTGCACTGAACAAAAAATGAAATTATTACAAGACTATAATGATCACGGATTTCAGTATGACAAAGGGTCTATTATACTGAAAGGTTATTTTTTCAAACAAACTCGTCAAAGTGGAGACTTTATTTACTTTGAAGACTATGAACCTGATTCCATAAGTTGTCAATATAGTCACTTGGTGTGTGCAGCACGCATAAAGTTGATAGAAGTTCAATCAAAGAAAAAATCGAAAATTAAGAGATGGAAAATGTTAAAATCCGATCATGAACGGATTATTGAGGATGGAATTCCATTAGAATTTTTTTTGAGTGAAGTGTCCAACAATTTATTATCTTTGGATTAAATATGTTTTAGAACTTCCAGTACTCAACTAAAAATTGAGCTACTTATGTTATTTGTTGTTTGCACATGTTACAAATTGTTTGGGTACAAGTACATGCTCTAGTATCAACTGAAAGTAGTTTTTCTATACATGTGCATTGATGAAAAATGTTATATGTATTGGATATATATATATATATATATATATATATATATATATATATATATTTATATATATATATATATATATTCTAGAATGAAATTAATTGTTCTTGTATATCTTTTTCGGCGGTATGGTACAAATTATTTCACTTTATTTTGTAAGGTGAGATTTGGTCCCCATATGGCCTAGCCTCCAAGGGACGAGATAACAAGTGGTTGTCCCCACTTGCCCGAATCTCAGCTTTTAAGTACAATTTTACTGTTTATGGAGGGCATCTTACATGATGTTCTAGCCAAGGATAGATTCTCTTTGTTTCAAGTTTCCGGTAAAAGTTGTCACTGAATGACCTGCTAGGATATTATAAATACTAGCTTTGTAAGATCATTTGGCATTCAGAAAAATTCGAAAGTCCTAAAGTCTGTCTGAAGTTTAGTTTCCCTGCTCTGCATCTGCAAGAAGTTTCTCGATCTGCTTGCATCACAGTTAGTTGCATTGAAAAACTCTTTTTTCAATTAGAGCTCAATTGATACATGGTTAGTTGCATTGAAAAGCTATGTTCTTCCTATTGGAAATTTTTTCATTCCAACAAAACTACATGGAGAGATCAAAAGCAATACTTTAAATTAAAATGACTTGATAAATCTCAAAAGAAAGTAAAAATCATAAATCATTTAAACCATTTAAATATTTAGCTCAAACTCTTATAGTAAACACCATACCTTATCTCTCTTGCTCTCCAATATTATTAGGTTTAATTATTATAACACAAAAATCGTTCTACATTTTCAATAATTTTTTGCGCTTAGACTAAAATCAATGAACACTATTAATCCAATGTATTTACAAGTAATGTACCATCATACATGCAATTATATCAAATTAGAAATCAACATATACAATGAAATCAATGGGGATTGTCTTGTTACAAGTAACATAATTTAAATTTACCAGTTGTGCAAATGTAGGTTGAAACCATCAAAAACTTTAAGTTGTAAATTGAAACCATCCAAAACTTTAAGTTTTAAAACCCTTTTGATTATGTTTGTGCATCATTAAAACATTTAACATTTAAAGTTCATTAAATATCACATGCAAAATGTAGATTGAAACCATCCAAAACTGGAGTTTTAAAAACTTCACATGCCATGCCAATTATAATTCAACAATCCAACAAAAACATTTAACAAATTAAATATCACATGCCAAATGTAGTTCAGATGACAACATTACTTCACATTCACATGCCAAAAGTACTAAAACCATCCAATAATTAAATAAAACAAATTATATAATAACAATGTAATAAAATATGTCCAAAAATTGTAAATCTCACAAGTATCAAATTGTATCAAGTTTAACAAATTTTAAAACCATCTAAATTTTGAAATCATTTATCTACTGTAAATCATGTCCATCAAATGGAGGATCTAGCGTCTTCCCTCCTAGGGTCTCCGTCCGCACCCTATCCTCTGAATAGGAAACCTACATATACACAATGCACATGTACACATTAAAATTTGAAGTTTTAAAAATGAATGAGAATATATATATCTAGAACTTCATGTAAAAAACAAAATATAACAAATAAATCATGCAATACCTCGTAAGGTTCCCTCTCCATTTGATGAACAGGTTATTCCATAGAAACATCTGCAGTGGTAAACTGTACAATATACATGTACAGTTAAATGTAAATATATATAAATATTAATATATATAAATAATTTATATATATATATATATATATATATATATATATATATATATATATATATATATCTCAATTTTTAATGGAACTTTTTGACATAGAATATATATATATATATATATATAAAACTTTTAAACATAAATTTTAAACTTGTGAAAAATTGTCCATACTCGTGGCTCATCTCCCAGTGAAGTAGAAGGTATATCTCCTGAGGAAGAAGAGGGTACCACCATCCCAAAAACATCAGACGGAATTGGTAACTGTTAAAACATTTTATCAAATTATATATATATACATACATGTACATGTGTGGCAACAATTATTTATTTTAGAGTCACTTAAAAAACACTAACATACATGTGCCAACATATCATGATGGTCAAACCCATCTGCATCATTTGAACCGGAGGTCCCGAACGTAATATTAACATTTTCATCACGCAACATGCCTGAGAACTGCAAATGGTGTTTTAACATATTTAATCATACATTTTTGTTAGATTAATGTACACATACAAATAAATGTATACATTTACATACACATGTATTTATTACAAATTGTACACATGTATATGTAAAAATAATTTCAAACCCTAAGGTCACTAACACATACCGTTCCAGTGCCCTCCTCATGAAAAATTACGTCTTGCAGACCATTGCGACAATTTATTGCATATGTTCGAAGATCTTCAACATTCATGTTGTAAATATCCTCATCTGTACAATAAACAAAATTGGCACATGCATTTTCACGTGCTATTTGTCGATTTAAACAAAGACCGACTCCACTCAATCCGCTCTGAACATTGTCGATCAAAACATCTCTTGCTTCTCGACTTATTTGAGAAGTCGCATCCAACTCTGATCGCAGAGTTTCAACTCAAAATGGTCGACTCACCAATGGCGACGGAAGGCGAGGTAACTCCACATCTCGCTTAGCGCCCTTACGTTGATATAATCGACCTCTCCCTGGGCCAAAAAATTCTGAAGGAAGGTCATTGTAGTCGGGTTTCATACCCAAAAAAAATTCTGCATAAAACATTTGTGCAAAATAAATGGGAACCTCATCGTTCCATGGAAGCCTTCCAAAGGCCGCAAGATGTCGATCATACAAAAAACGAGCTTTGTCTGGGTGCTTGAAATACTGCACCTTCAACATTTTTCATTTTGGCCCTTCCTTATAATTAAACATTGACTTGGCATATGCTCTTGTAACTCTTTGTTTTATGTCCTGCCATTTATCGGGACCTATCACTGTTTCTTTTCTCTGTCTCATAAGGTCTACAAACGAATCAGTCGTTGGCCCCAAATTTCTGTACACTTTTACCATTTAACCCAGTGAATGTGTAACTATTTCAAGGCTTTGTCTACTCTCAGCAGGTAGAGACAAAGTCGTGAGATCTCTTTGAAATTTTGCATGATGGCTTTCACACCTTTGTAAGGTGCATTCCGCCATGTTGGTTTCCCATGGTATATCAGTAATCTCAGCCGGATAAGTTGCTCTGGGTTGACAACCTTCTTCTTGAATGTAGCGAGCTGCCCTGCATCTATTTTGACCACTAGCTCGAACATTTTCGGCCTCTGCATCAATATATATAAAATTTCGTATATTAGAAAAAATACGTGTAAAAAAAGTTGTACAAATTTAATGAAAAAATATTGAAATTGATGGCAACCTTGATGTTGTTGGTTAACATCTTCTCCAACATGACCCTGCTGAGAACTAGCCCCAGAATGATGCTGCTGAGAACCAGACTCACAGTGACCCTATTGAGAATCGGCAGCCGTTGATTGGCCTTCGGGGGAATAAATATCACCCCCTTCCCGCAACCTGCTACCACTCATACCTCGACCAGTTGAACCTTGGCCACGCTCCATGGATGGAGTTGAAACCCTTCTCCTCTTACCTCCTAAGAATTAAAATATGAAACTTATTAACAACTAATTTCACTCACAAAGTTAATAAAAAAATCAATTCCATATGTACACACATGTATGAAGATTTAAGATTATATTTAAATACCGTGAACATCCTCCGATCCCTGAACCTCCATATGGGATTCGACTGATCTTCCTCTTTCATCCTCCATGATATATATCTATTGGTCGACATTTACACAAAAAAGATTTCAAAAAATCAATTTGTTATTTAGTCTACACAAATTATGTAGAACACAACTTTCAAAGAAATAATTGATCATGTGTGAAACTAAATTTAATCGAAAAAGATATTATAAAAATGATAAGTTCACCAAATTGCGCTTTACATGGTGGGAGCACACTTGGTATAAAATTTACTACTTAAATACACTTTAGTTTGTGGAAGAAATGACACATGTACATAGTTTACCTTAAATTTGTTGTGTTTTACGGATATTAAAATGAAGAACTTCTATTTAGATCCATTCCAGAGATTGAATGTAGGGGCATTTACTAGATATGTCACCTTTCATAAAAGATGAGATCCAGAGGCTACCTGGCCCTTTACAGACTCTGCCTATAGAACTTGTAGAAGTAAACACTAGAGGCATTAACAATGTCAAAGAAAAGTTTCATTCTCAGACATGGGAATGTGTCTCTTTCCCTATGTAAAAAAATAGTTCAAGGCAGTTAATCTTCATAGACATGTCATCAAGCAAGTCAATGTGATCATCCCCAACTTACTTTTTATGAAATTAGGCTTGAAATCCTCTACAACCTGGTGGATGGAGTTGAATGGGAACTAAGTTGAATAGTTAGATTTCTTATCTAATTAAGGCCTTGAATGTATTTTGATGTTTCATGAATTTCTTTGCAAATTCAAAGTATAGTGCATGTTGCATGAAGCAAGATGTTGAAAGTAGAGTTACGTTGACACACTTAAATGCAACAAATATGGAAATTTGTACCTGAGCTCTATTATTTGACTTGAGTCGATTGTTTGAAGAGGCATGTTTTGTCAATTTGTGTTTGGTTGATGGTTTTGTACACCAATATGTAAGAGTACATGGAGATATTCACATGATGTGAATTTTTTTTCTTTGAAGGAGAAAAATGAGAATTACTTTAATATGTCATGCTTCTTTAATTTATCTTTTATAGATGACCGGAGCATCCCTTTTTAATCTATCCCTTTTGACTTCGGATATGTGGGAAATATTCATCTGCATATTTTTCTATCATAAAGCAGTGAGTAAAATTGTATTCCATTTGTGTCAATGTTATGGTCAAGCACATGGATTAAAGTTTTATATATTAGATGAGGAATCTATGTATTACATATGGTCTTGAATGAGCTTTTGGACTCTTTAGATATATATCTAAAGAGTCCAAATGCTCATTCAAGACCATATGTAATCCTCATCTAACTTAGCCAGGGATTTGCAATACTATATTTGAGTTGGCTAGCTCCATTTCAAGATATTATGGTTATCCAAGAGGGGATATAAAAAATGAAAAGAAGGATATTGAACTATAGGTTATCCAAGTTAGACATAGAACCAGTGGAGAAACCTAAGGAAAATCTATGTTTCTAGGTCGAACCTTTGTAGAGGTTCCAGTACCTGAGAGTAAAATCTAGTTTGGGGCTGTTAAATTCTAACTGTACTGGTAATTGTGCTAGGGGGGAGAAATAAGATGTAATTTCCTCTTCTCACAGTTGGGAGTCTTGTTTTTCATGCGGATTCAACCAAAAATATTGTACATATTAAATGAGGACATAATTATTACACGTGTTTAATTTACATGAACAAATGCTTCTTTGATTTATCTCCTATAGCTTAATGTATTATGCTAGATATATAATTTAAGTTGAAGGCCGATGAGATAAATATGAATTCTATGTGACATTTGTATTGAATCATATATTTGTTGTGTTATATGAACATAATTGGTACGCATATCTAAAGAGTCCAAATGCTCATTCAAGACCATATGTAATTTCCTCATCTAACTTAGCCAGGGATTTGCAATACTATATTTGAGTTGGCTAGCTCCATTTCAAGATATTATGGTTATCCAAGAGGGGATATAAAAAATGAAAAGAAGGATATTGAACTGTAGGTTATCCAAGTTGGACATAGAACCATTGGAGAAACCTAAGGAAAAACTATGTTTCCAGGTCAAACCTTTGTAGAGGTTCCAGTACCTGAGAGTAAAATCCAGTTTGGGGCTGTTAAATTCTAACTGTACTGGTAATTGTGCTAGGGGGGAGAAATAGGATGTAATTTCCTCTTCTCACGGTTGGGAGTCTTGTTTTTCATGTGGCTTCAACCAAACATATTGTACATATTAAATGAGGACATAATTATTACACATGTTTAATTTACATGAACAAATGCTTCTTTGATTTATCTCCTATAGCTTAATGTATTATGCTACATATATAATTTAAGTTGAAGGCCCATGAAATAAATGACTTCTATGTGACATTTGTATTGAATCATCTATTTTTTGTGTTATATGAACATAATTGGTATGCATATATAATTTACATTACTAATATGTCATGCTTCTTTAATTTATCTTTTATAGATGACCGGAGCATCCCTTTTTAATCTATCCCTTTTGACTTCGGGTATGTGGGCAATATTCATCTGCATTATTTTCTATCATAAAGCAGTGAGTAAAATTGTATTCCATTTGTGTCAATGTTAAGGTTAAGCACGTGGATTAAAGTTTTATATATATTAGATGAGGAGGCTATGTATTACATATGGTCTTGAATGATTTTTTAGACTCTTTAGATATATAGCTAAAGAGTCCAAATGCTCATTCAAGACCATATGTAATCCTCATCTAACTTCACTAGGGATTTGCAATACTATATTTGAGTTGGCTAGCTCCATTTCAAGATATTATGGTTATCCAAGAGGGGATATAAAAAATGAAAAGAAGGATGTTTTTGTAGGTTATCCAAGTTGGACATAGAACCAGTGGAGAAAGCTAAGGAAAAACTATGTTTCGAGGTCGAACCTTTGTAGACGTTCTAGTACCTGAGGGTAAAATCCAATTTGGGGCTGCTAAATTCTAACTGTACTGGTAATTGTGCTAGGGGGGAGAAATAGGATGTAATTTCCTCTTCTCACGGTTGGAAGTCTTGTTTTTCATGTGGATTCAACCAAACATATTGTACATATTAAATGACGAATTTCGCTCTCCCAATTATTACACATGTTTAATTTACATTCAAATGCTTCTTTGATTTATCTCCTATAGCTTAATGTAATGCTAGATATATAATTTAAGTTTAAGGCCCATGAGATAAATATGAATTCTATGTGACATTTGTATTGAATCATCTATTTGTTGTGTTATATGAACATAATTGGCACGCATATCTAATTTGTATTACTAATATGTCATGTCATGCTTCTTTAATTGATCTTTTATAGATGACCAGAGCATCCCTTTTTAATCTATCCCTTTTGACTTCGGATATGTGGGTAATACTCATCTGAATATTTTTCTATCATAAAGCAATGAGTAAAATTGTATTCCATTTGTGTTAATGTTAAGGTTAAGCACATGGATTAAAGTTTTATATAAGATACATTTCCACTGTGTACATTTATATCTAAAGAGTCCAAAACCTCATTCAAGACCATATGTTTTGTTGGTGTAGTTTGATTGGTTATATTGCATTGCTTTTGCAGTTTTTGCTGTGGGCCTCACCATCTAGTGATTTTAGGTAAAAAAATTATTTACATGGAATTTTTATGTATCCTAGAATGTTTATTATTTATCACTACTAGCCTTGGTGATTTAGTTGTTTGCTTTCATGCTACTTTGTTACCCATATTTAATAGTTGTTCATGTTTAATTCATTGTTAAGGCCTTTTATTGGCCTATTAGGATGTATTTTTCTCAAATCCATAATGGCTAAAAGAATGAAATTTATCTATGAAAAAGAGAGTTCATATGGAAAACAAATTGTTTGCAAGCGTTCTTTTGAACCCATAGAACTTGCAACCCCAATATGGATACAATACTAAGTAATACATAGCCTCCTCATCTAACCTAGTCAGGGATTTGCAATACTATATTTGAGTTGGCTAGCTCCATTTCAAGATATTATAATGTTAGATTATTATTTCTATAGATTTTGATTATGGTATTAAAATGTTACAAAAAACCGGAAACTACAAATAATATTATTCTAGATATATGTAAAAAGGACATGGTAGAGAAAATCAAACAATATTAAACTTTTCATAAATAGTTTCTAGATATAAAAACATTTTCTAATTTTGATTGTAAATTCCAAGGCTTAAAGCAATAATTTTTCTAATAATTTTTTTTAATTAATATATAAAAAAGAAGCATTTTCAATCAAAATCACATCCAACATATAATAAAAATAATAAAAACAATTTAAAACTTCATACACTAACATTACTATATGGTAAAGAGCATAAAAATATACAAGAATAAAATCCTTTTATATAATAATGGAGAGCTTCAAATATACAAGAAAAAAAATCTTTTACTTTTAAACAATCATATTTTAAACAATTAAAACTTGGAGAAAATCATCTGTTTTTGAATTTGAATTATATAAAAAATTAGTCAAATATTTCAAATCTGTTTTTTGGCTAGTTGCAGAGTGTAGGTGCAGTTGTAGCTAGAGAGAGACTCCAATAAGGGGTCATTATATCCACATTTGAATAATGACGCAGATGATGAATACTCCTACCCAAGTCAAATCATGTTGAATCGGAGAACTATGTATAGTTTACTTATATACAACACATTAAGATGTTCAAAAATTATTGCGGAATAGAAATTAAGATAAATAAAAATCATCACACTATTGTATCATGCACTAATTTATTCGACATGTGATAATGAAAACGTGAAAAACTGTTAATATAGTCACAGTTTTAGGTAAGAAACAAAATTTACTTTAGTTACCATAAGGTAGCATAATGGTTGAATTTATAGTTATCGAACCCCAAAATATTTGGTGCCAAAAATTGTGACTATCACTTCTTTATTGACTTAGCATTGGATTAGTAGTCTTTAGGACCTTGTTCATTCTGTAATGTGGCTTTCAAGATTTTTCAAGGTTTTCCCAACCCACAGACAATGACCATGACTCTCATTCCTCATTACTTTTGATCTTCCTTCATGACAAAACTCTGTGTTAAACTTCAGTTGTCCTAGTTACTTCATTATCACTCATATAAGAAATTTTTTTAAGATGTAGTTAGCATATCCTTAAATGGATGCAATGATCTCACAATACAAAATTGGAGTCATAGTTAGCAAAAACTTCCTCAAGGTAACCTTAGTGTAATTTAATCCAAAACAAGGTCATACTAATGTGTCATGTATAGTTGTAATCATATGTAGTAAAATTCTGTACAAATACCTGTGTTAAGTTCTATGAATTAATAGTAATTTAGAACCTATCATTTATTCAAGATTCAACCTATATGTGCATGATTAACAATGATCATATTAGTCCTATAATTTAGTATACACACTGGCAAAATAAAAATTCATAATTTCATCTCTTACGACATATCAATGATCCCTAGGAACTTTGCTTCATCATTTAAAATATTGTCTTCATCAACTAACAATGATTGTTGAAACAGCATTTTCCTCACCATTTCCATGGATTGCAACGTTAAAACTATCCTTCCTATTCACATCAATTGTTAGTGGTAATGGCACTACCATAGGCTACCCAAAAGTGGAGAATATGTGCTCCATGTCATATTTCTTACTTGGAAAACACGAGTTATTCCAGTATGGTATCTTGGGAATCCTAAAAGGAATAAACCTTTGATGATATGAGATCATTTCATATAACCCAAGAAAAAATTTAGTTCCTAATATCTTCATGATTTAAAAAATACCAGGTAAGGAGGCTTATTACTAGAAATCTAGAGATCCTTACTCTTAAGTTAAATAAAAAATTGAAACACAGGTTCTTATTTTTTGTGGGTTGGATTCTGTTGCATTTCCTTTATTTAGAAAAATATATTTATGAAGGGAGCATCAATCACTTATGATCCATACCGATCCCTCTAATGCACATGAGTAATGCGTAAGAGTTTTTTTTTTTTCAACAAAGAAAAAATGTTGTTTTTATATTTATGTGAAAAACAGTCCATCAGTCTAAGCAATCTCCTCTGGTAGGAAGATGCCCTATGCTCAGGTGAATAGGGTAATCCATGGCATAGGGGAGAAAAAGAAGCACATCCCCCTACAGGAACCTATTAAGAGGCCTAAGGAGATCCAATTGATATCAGAAATACAATATAGCCCATGCCTACAAGAAAATAAAAGATACTATCCTGGCGAAAATACATCAGGTCACAAATGACCCAGGGAGAAAAGAAAGAAAATTGTGCTGCAGAGAATAAAGCGACATATATACAGACCAAAATGTCACAGAGGAAAAGAGAGCGCACTATACTTTATCATCCAGATTGATCCCAATATAAAAGAAGCTCATCTAGTCATGACAGAAATGGGGACATCCTGTTGCGACCCAGAGTGAACACAGAAAGCAGTCAAAGCATGTATACCAGTTAAAAAAATCTGGAGCTGATCAATTGACCGCTCGATGAGCCGTTCAATAGAAATAAATACCCTGTACATATGAGGAGGGCTATACACCAGAAACGATTTAGAGAATCTGCAGGGTCCAATAGATAGGGAGACATCCAGCCACACAAGAATCCAAGTATATAAACCCAACTGTTGAGTGCCAAGTAGCATCCCTAGGAAAAGAAGATGTATAATGAAGGTTCGAATATCCTAAAACCAGCAGGCACGTTCTTGCTTCAATACGAAAGTCCCCATAGATACCCGGGAAGAAAAGCGTCAGTGAAATAGTCGACAAAGGCAAAAACCGGCCCCAAAAATAGATACAGAGACCAGTGTGTGGATAAGCAGCCCATCAATGTGAATTACACATAAAAATCACAATCAACAAACATTATTGCAGGATATATTAATTCATAATGCAATTTATCTAGGAAATGATTAGATTTTATTGTATGTTTCAATCAGTAATTGAGTGACTGTAAATAATTGAAGCATGTTGCAAGTTCTGATTTTCCTAACTTATAAGGATTGCTAGGAATTACACACATAAATGGATACGGATTTATATCTACAATACCCATCATGAATTCTATTTGAGCGTGGGAATTCATTACAACAAGCAATTTAACGTAATAACAATTCATTACAACAAGATAATAACAACATTCGAGCCTTACCCGCGTGGACGGCAGGAGCACCAGGGCGTCGGCAGCAGCACCAGGGCGTCGGCAGCAACAACAGCGTGAACACAGAGGCAATAACAACCCACGAACAATGAAACAGTAAAACATAAACATTCGCAGGCGATTTATTTATAGAGAATAGTTCGGCCGAACTATTTTAAAAGTAAAACTTCGGCACTCTAATTGCCAGTTTTCCAAACTCCGGCAAAAATTCTGTTTGCCAGCGCCATCAGTGTGCCGTCATTGTAAACGGAATCTAGAGTTCGGCTAAACTTTATAACAAAGTTCAGCTGAACTTTTTAATAGTTCGGCCGAACTTTTAAAAAATTTCGGGCCCCGATTCTCACAAAAGTGTAACCCAGCTTCACGTTTCCACCCATATATATATATATATAGCAGGACCATTTAATATCTTCATTGACCAAGAATTTTGAATACAAGAAACCATAAAACTTTTAACATAATATGGCAAAACCACTGTTAATGTCAAGTCTTTGTTGAGGATGCACTAAAAATACATGGCATTCATTAGTATGTAGATTAGAGACTTAGAGAAGTAGAATAATCCACAGGGGCTTCACTTAGTGAACCTCTGTCATAACACGTGCATTCATGACATACTAAACAATACCCTTAATTTGAGTACATATCATAAAATACCTCTAAAATCACATTATTTAACCCCCTACTAATATGAACCCAACACACCTTCCCAATTTATAAACCCCTACTTTCACTAGATATTGTAGACCTATCCATTTTTTCATTAACATTTTTTATACCCCTTTATATTTTTCATTAACATTGAGCTTCATTAAAAACCCTTTACCCGCTATTATATGCTCAATATATTATGGCATGTTTCCTCAATATATATCCCCCAACATGAATTTACGTGGTATGGTATTGCTCCCCCAAGAAATTCCCCATGGAATAATCATACACGTACTTTCATGAAATTATTATGTAAACAATTGATCATCCTTATGACACCCACGAAGGTGGGGCCCCACCTACCATTAACTTGATTTTAATTTTATTTTAATTTAGATTTTAATAAGGGAGAGACTTATTTAAGAATCACCATGTTATACTAAAATTTTCGAAGAAGAGTGTCAACAGAACTCACGAAAGCACATTTGAGGCCTCTATGGTAAAGCCCGTGTTAATATTAATCCACTCCTTTTTCTTCTAAATTTTGTTGTGGGAGCCACCTTCCAACATTGACTCTGTAAATTTCTGACATCATGGCAACTGAAGTAATCAAAGGGGCATTTCTAATAATCTATTTTATGGAACTAATAAAGAGCCATTACATATCCTCTCTTAGGTGCACTTCGACTAAGACCCAAATCCACCGTCTATTTCACCTTGGAGCCCAATTTGCGTAAAGACCTATGAATCAACCTAACTTGTTCTTGATTGCTTTACAGATAGGTTCAAACTGAAAAAAGAAAAGAAAAGAAAAGGAAAAGTGTGGCAAAAATATTCTACCAGTTGAATGGCTAGAGGAGGTTACCTTAACAAGGTCGAAGTATATTGTCCACCATTGCAAAATTAACACAAATATGAATCAACCTAACTTGTTCTTGATTGCTTTAAAGATAGTTTCAAACCAAAAAAGGAAGGGGAAGTGTTACAAAAAAATATTCCACGTGTTGAATGGCTAGAAGAATCTACCTTGACAAGGTCGAAGTATATTGTCCACCATTGCAAAATTAACACAAAGGGATCTCAGAACTAGTCCTTTTAAAAATTTAGCCATTTAATATATATGTAAAAACAAAATTATTTAAATATATAATTATTAATACTATAAAAGCGTACAACATACGATTTAAACTTTGCATAAATAAACTAGCAACATGTTTAAAATCCTCTATTATAAATATTTTCGTAGTGGCATGCACGAGTGACTAAGTCTAAAGGCCTCCCTTGTAAACATTTTCATAACTGCATTATTTATGGAATGGTATAAAAGATACAAATTTATGCACTAGTGACTAAGTCTAAAGGCTTCCGTGATAAACATTTTCAGAACTGCATTATTTACAGAATTGTATAAAAAATACAAATTCATGCCCCCACATCATTTATCATTCATTTTGGGCAGTTCAAGTTCATGTTGTACTGTTTAAAAAGCGACCCTCACAAATTATGCATTAAAATATTATTCGTCTCCAGCAAACGTCTACCGAGTCAAGAATGGTTGAGCATTGTAATCTTTCTTTTTTTTCACAAGAGAAAAATCGCTGTTTTGAGCATTGTAATCTTTCATTGTTATTACTTGTACACACTTTCATTCACCATTTCCAAATTACGGCGTCGACATCGCAAATGCGAATGTTGGTTTTGCCGGCATAACCGACAGCGGTTTCATGTTTTAATAGAGATATTCAGGAGGAAAATTTGAAGGTTTGAGGCCTATAAATACACATTACGGCCATATAATTATAAACAAACAACTAGACTAATACATCGTTTTGCTTCTTTTTCATTATCGTATCGTTTCCTTTCTTGCGAGTGAAGATGAAGGCGAGTGCTACTAATTTTCTTAGGTTTGTTTACTCTGCAGATCCGGATCCCGTTAGAGATTTTGAGACGGAAGGATCCGGTAGAGATTTTGAGACGGAATTGAGTACCTTCCCTCTACGTAACATTTTCCAAAATGGAGACGTTAGTATCGATACCGGAGGGATTCATGCTGCAACCAATCCTCAAAACATTCCTGCAGTCCGGTAATATATTCACATATTTTTTCAGATAATATAATATAAATGTCAAAAATAATTTTTTGTTATTTAAAATATAATTTTTCATATATAAAAAAATTGAATATTATTACATATTTTTATTCCCCTAACAACGATCCTTTCCATGAGAGGAAAGAGAGCCGACGACCCCGATCCCTGGGTCTGCTTAAGCTCTGGAATCATTCTGATGTGCGGCGGCGAATTTATCAGTTCTGCACATAAGCGAAACCCTAGATACCTATTTTATTACGTCACCATAATTTTAAATTAAGATAATAAGAAATTGAATTTTTCCAAAGTGTGTTTACTTTTGAAATTTACAATCCAAATTCGAAGAAGGATCCATTATAAGAATAGAGAAGTTCTAATCATCATCATAATTTGAATGCAAAGTAGGGGATTGAGATAGTGAATTGCGGTAATCAACTCTCTAGTCATTAGTCATGTTTGTAAAATTTTGTAGTTTTATATTCCCAAAGGGTCAAAGCAATTTCTTTTTAAGATAAATCTTTATAAATTTTTAATATTAGGGTAATTAAATTCTTTTAATTTAATAAATTTAAATATTTAAAAATAAAATTGTTAAAAATTTTATTGCTAAAAAGTAATGGCAAGTTTTACTAGTTTTATAATTTTTATTAAATTATGTAAAAAAAACAAAGAAATATATATACACTTTAAGATGAATATAAAAAAGTATTTTTATTTATTTGAAATATAAGAATAACAACTTAAAGAGATAAAGTAGTATAACTTCTTAAGTATGTAATGGAAGATTTCCACAAAGGGTTTTTCGAAGAGTGTGTTGTTTCAAAGTGGGGTTAGATTTCCTAGCAGCGGAAGAATTGCTAGATTTTGGTGAAATAATATGGATCATTCGGTGATATTCCATTTTTAGTTAATTTCACTCTATGGCTTGTCTTTCCTACCTAGAGCATGATAACTAGACTTTTATTATTTTGTTTTTGCATCCATGAATTATGTAAAGATGGAAGATAGTAGGGTTTCTTTGGTTCATGCATGCAGGAGTATCGAGGTGCAAGATGGTGCTTCTATGCCCTTTCCTTCTAGCTAAAATAGGGCCTCTTTGTATTTCAAGTCTTCCATAAAGGAGTAGGTTACTAATATTCGGTTCCAAACATATGCAAGCAATAGATGTAGGAGGAATGGAATTATGAAACGAATACTAAAAAATATACGATCACACGAAATGACATAGGCATCTCTAAGACCCACAAAGTCATGGATTTAGTGCTGATAGGAAGCTTTTGCAAAAAATGTGTTTGAAAAACTTATCCATTAAAGTGGCTGGAGGGATCATGGAAAGAAGTTTGGGGATACATCCCAGTGTTACACATCTTAATCAAAGGATGGTTATGTTTTCTATTTCAAAAAACAGAGGATGTTGAGTGAATTATAAAATGGATTAGATGTGAGGTATATTTGTGCTATTCTTGCAATGATGGTAGATTGCCTTTGACCCTCTCAAAACATCGTTTTTGGTGCCAAAAATTTGGGTGATTTTCCCTAGTCTACCATGGGATTTGTGGTGAAAATATTGTCCCAGAGCTATTAGAAATAAGTTGGGAATGTTCATTTCATTGGATTCCAGCTAGGAATTAGAGTTTGATAGAAGATAGGCTTCGATTAGATAGAGGTTGATATGCATGAATGATTGATGGAAGAAATGGAGTTCAAATGGGGTTTATGGGTTTGGTCTCTAAGGGTCAATTAATGGTGAATTTGTTTTTGTTGCTTTCATTTTTCATGAAGTTTGTCATCTAGGTTCTTATAACTTGGCTACATCTATTAGTCAACCCAAACTGAAATCACGGGTAGATATTTCAGACACTAATTCTCCAAACTAGGTCCTAATGATAAAATTATCCTATAATGTCATTCATTCAATTTTTCCACTTTAAAATAATGAATATGGATGAAAGACTATATAATGATCCAATTTGGATCAATTTCTATCTTGGGTATTAATGTTGTTTCCTATCCTCCTTGTTTATCCATGGTTATTTTTTCAGTGTGAGGGTTCAAGGTCAACCATTGAGGATGTTCCTTGCATGACCTCAAAAATTTTAAATAAAATAGTATCCATCGCTTTATATGTTTCCTCTAATTCCAAGGAAATAAGGGGACATTAGATTCATTATAAATTTAAAGAGAAAGAGGTCGAGGCTTATTTTGGGAATTTAGCCTTGCATCATATTCCTTCTCCGTCGATGGGAAGAAAGTCTAGTATATTAAAATCTCAAAAGAAATCAATGGTGGACAAAGTAAAAGGTTGTAAAGCCAAAAAATGTTAGGGCCCACAAGAAATGGAAATCCCTAAATAAACATTTATAATGTAATTCCTATCGTTTAATGTGAGAGCTTTAGGAGGTGCTTACAAAATGTAAGCCCTCCAGAAACTAATTTGAGAAAATAATCTAGATATTTTATTAATTGAAGAAAATATGATCATAGGTTTGATGGTGTATGGGATGAGAGAGCCTTGGATGAGGGGAAGGTTCTTGAACACAATAGATGTTTAAGGTATTTCAGGGGCATTGTTGAGAGCCTATAGTTCAACATTTCAAGTGATCTATTCATATTCTGTATTGAATTAATATGTTTGGATGCTATGTAGATGGAAAAACATTTAGGTTTCATTGGAAGATGTAAATGTTTTTTATTATGATAATATAGTAGTAGGAAAGGATTTGAATTTCACCTTTTCATTCGGAGAACTTTGCACAATGCACTCTATACTTGATACATTAAGAGAAATTTTCAATAACTTCGTTCCAACATGGAATAATTTTGTTGGAATGAAGATGTTATATATAGAAGGATTGATTTTTTTTGGGTCTCAAAGACATTGGTAGAGGGTTCAATATTGCTTAATTCTTTTATGTTGACTAGGGATACCTTTGATTTCCCATTCTCTTTGATATGGACATCTAGATGAAGAAGCAACTCCACCAAAATTTAATCACTTATGGTCATTAGAGGATGAAAATAGAAAACTAGTGGAAGATAAGTAGGAGCACTTAAGCTCATCTTCTCCTTCCTCATTCATGTGTTATTTCACTGAGAATGTTTCCATGATTAAATCTAAAACTCTATGTGGAGCATAAGATATAAGTAAAATTTGTAGAATAGGTTAGTCAAAATGGGAAGTAGTATTCAATATTTGTATCTCGAGAATAGTGAAGGAGTGTTCCTAGCTAATGAATTAGCGAGGCTAAGAATTATACATGTGCAAAGGCATGATATATTAAATTAAAAGGAAACCATCTAGCACTGAAACAATATTGTATTTTGGATCAGTGAAGGAGATATAAATGCAATTTTATTTCAAAACTATGCAATATATCATAAAAGTATTAATACAATATGAGAAATATGAAATTCTTACAAAGAAATGATGGTTTTTTGAATAAAAAGCATAAGCAGGGGTAAATATTTTCTCACCATTTTTCAATGAACCATGCAGGTTACGTATTTAAGAAATATTGAATACTCTTAGGAATTGTAACACCCCCATCCCACATCTACCCAAGTAACTGGCCAACCAGGGTAAATATTTGATAAGAGGCTACTATTATTAGATTCAACCTCCTACGTGACCTTATGGAAGTGGAACCGACTGAAACACATCATACGAACCTTCCCCATTAGCAACAAGACTCTCAGGAACCATCTCAAACACTCAGGTAACTAGCCCCTGGGTCCCACTGAGGTTTTAACCCACTTAACCCCTAGACGCTCCCACAATATGGGTATGAGTGCAACGAGGAGGCTCTCAACACTCCCAAAATCCTGCATGCATGAACATCGGGACTAAATTTCCAAGACTTGTGCCTGCGTTCATAGGATTTAAGGCACCTTTTCAAGCCTATATCCTAGGCCACTGCCGAGAACTCAATGACAACTTCAAAGATGAAATAAAACAACAAAAAATTATGTATTGGAAAAAATCACGACAAGACCTAGACTGGACCCCTACTAGCCATGACAAGAATTTCGTTAAACACATCACAAATATTTTTTCTACATGTTTAACCAATAGAGCTGAGCATAGGGGTCTCTTACTTAACCCAGAATCGCTAATAAGGATTTTCCCCTTACATCATTAGCTGCAGTATCATCTATTAGGTCAAAGATACATTGTTTATTCATTTACAACTAAAAACAAGAGGATATCCATACACCATCACTGTCATAATACATGCTTATTACTACCATAATAAAAACAAAAATATCAAGAATATATCAGCCATACAATCCTAGTTTGGCCAAGTACATTAACACATAAAATGTCGGATAAAACCTCTTATCAATGAATTCAAAAACTAAGCCCAAGATGAACTACTCCGTTCCTGAAATCATAGATCTCATAGATTTTGTAAGCCAAATATTTCTTCAGCCAATCACTCCTATGTCATATTCCAAGCATGAATGTGGGACTCAAACTGAAAGAACAAACCAGGGAATCCTGAGGCCACAGTGCCTCACCCTCATCAATAGAAATAAGGATTTTCCATAATCCACACTAGATCACTAGGCCAAAACAATAAACATGTCATAACAAAATTTATCGTGATATCCACCTGATCACTAGGCCAAAACAATAATGGATGCCTCTGGATTTATCCACCTACTCCATGACGAATTTTCTTGTCTCCTAGTCTCTTAGGCTTTATTTCAATCCACTACTTGATCTAGGGATTACTAGGCCCTAAACTGAGACATACTCTTTAGGATTTATTGTATATCCCAACTAGGGATTCCTAGGCCTGATGGAGAGCACCCACATCTCAGGATTTATTGCAATCCACATTGGATAACTAGGTGCTAAATCATTTGAAGTTGTACAGGGATGAACCTGTGCCTACCAAATGACTGTATGGCCGAAGTATCAGACCTGTACAGATGGGATGGAAGATGCGCAACAAGGAGCAACTTGCATGCGACAGCTACATGAGGAGGTTGACTGGGTCATAGAGGTGTAAAAAAATAGTCGTTGGGACATTAGATTCATTATAAATTTAAAGAGAAAGAGGTCGAGGCTTATTTTGGGAATTTAGCCTTGCATCATATTCCTTCTCCGTCGATGGGAAGAAAGTCTAGTATATTAAAATCTCAAAAGAAATCAATGGTGGACAAAGTAAAAGTTTGTAAAGCCAAAAAATGTTAGGGCCCACAAGAAATGGAAATCCCTAAATAAAAATTTATAATTTAATTCCTACCCTTTAATGTGAGAGCTTTAGGAGGTGCTTACAAAATGTAAGCCCTCCAGAAACTAATTTGAGAAAATAATCTAGATATTTTATTAATTGAAGAAAATATGATCATAGGTTTGATGGTGTATGGGATGAGAGAGCCTTGGATGAGGGGAAGGTTCTTGAACACAATAGATGTTTAAGGTATTTCAGGGGCGTTGTTGAGAGCCTGTAGTTCAACATTTCAAGTGATCTATTCATATTCCGTATTGAATTAATATGTTTGGATGCTATGTAGATGGAAAAACATTTAGGTTTCATTGGAAGATGTAAATGTTTTTTATTATGATAATATAGTAGTAGGAAAGGATTTGAATTTCACCTTTTCATTTGGAGAACTTTGCACAATGCACTCTATACTTGATACATTGAGAGAAATTTTCAATAACTTCGTTCCAACATGGAAGAATTTTGTTGGAATGAAGATGTTATATATAGAAGGATTGATTTTTTTTGGGTCTCAAAGATATTGGTAGAGGGTTCAATATTGCTTAATTATTTTATGTTGACTAGGGATACCTTTGATTTCCCATTCTCTTTGATATGGACATCTAGATGAAGAAGCAACTCCACCAAAATTTAATCACTTATGGTCATTAGAGGATGAAAATAGAAAACTAGTGGAAGATAAGTAGGAGCACTTAAGCTCATCTTCTCCTTCCTCATTCATGTGTTATTTCACTGAGAATGTTTCCAAGATTAAATCTAAGACTCTATGTGGAGCATAAGATATAAGTAAAATTTGTAGAATAGGTTAGTCAAAATGGGAAGTAGTATTCAATATTTGTATCTCGAGAATAGTGAAGGAGTGTTCCTAGCTAATGAATTAGCGAGACTAAGAATTATACATGTGCAAAGGAATGATATATTAAATTAAAAGGAAACCATCTAGCACTGAAACAATATTGTATTTTGGATCAGTGAAGGAGATATAAATACAATTTTATTTCAAAACTATGCAATATATCATAAAAGTATTAATACAATATGAGAAATATGAAATTCTTACAAAGAAATGATAGTTTTTTAAATAAAAATCATAAGCAGGGGTAAATATTTTCTCACCATTTTTCAATGAACCATGCAGGTTATGTATTTAAGAAATATTGAACACTCTTAGGAATTGTAACACCCCCATCCCACATCTACCCAAGTAACTGGCCAACCAGGGTAAATATTTGATGAGAGGCTACTATTATTAGATTCAACCTCCTATGTGACCTTATGGAAGTTGAACCGACTGAAACACATCATACGAACCTTCCCCATTAGCAACAAGACTCTCAGGAACCATCTCAAACACTCAGGTAACTAGCCCCTGGGTCCCACTGAGGCTTTAACCCACTTAACCCCTGGACGCTCCCACAACATGGGTATGAGTGCAACGAGGAGGCTCTCAACACTCCCAAAAGCCTGCATGCATGCACATAGGGATTAAATTTCCAAGACTTGTGCCTGCGTTCACAGGATTTAAGGCACCTTTTCAAGCCTATATCCTAGGCCACTGCCGAGAACTCAATGACAACTTCAAATATAAAATAAAACAACAAACAGTTATGTATTGGAAAAAATCACGACAAGACCTAGACTGGACCCCTACTAGCCATGACAAGAATTTCGTTAAACATATCACAAATATTTTTTCTACATGTTTAACCAATAATTCTGAGCATAGGGGTCTCTTACTTAACCCATAATCGCTAAGAAGGATTTTCCCCTTACATCATAAGCTGCAGTATCATATATTAGGTCAAAGATACATTTTTTATTCATTTACAACTAAAAACAAGAGGAGATCCATACACCATCACTGTCATAATACATGCTTATTACTAGCATAATAAAAACAAAAATATCAAGCATATATCAGCCATACAATCCACATATAAACAAGTACATTTACACATAAAATGTCAAGGATAAAACCTCTTATCAATGAATTCAAAAGCCAACACAGGATGTAACTTCCACGTTCCACCAAATAATAGATTGTCTAAGCCAAATATTTCTTCAACCAATCACTCCTGTGTCATATTCCAAGCATGAATGTGGGACTCAAACTGAAAGAACCAACCAGGGAATCCTGAGGCCACACCACCTCACCCTCATCAATAGAAATAAGGATTTTTCGTAATCCACACTAGATCACTAGGCCAAAACAATAAACATGTCATAACAAACTTTATTGTGATATCCACCTGATCACTAGGCCAAAACAAGAATGGATGACTCTGAATTTATCCACCTACTCCGTGAGGAATTTTCCTGTCTCCTAGTCTCTTAGGCTTTATTGCAATCCACAGCTTGATCCATGGATTACTAGGCCCTAAACTGAGACATACTCTTTAGGATTTATTGTATATCCCAACTTGGGATTCCTAGGCCTGATGGAGAGCACCCACATCTCAGGATTTATTGCAATCCACATTGGATAACTAGGCGCTAAACCATTTGAAGCTGTACAGGGATGAACCTGTGCCTACCAAATGACTGTATGGCCGAAGTATCAGACCTGCACATATGGGATGGAAGATGCGCAACAAGGAGCAACTTGCAAGCGGCAGCTACACGAGGAGGTTGACTGGGTCATAGAGGTGTAACAAAATAGTCGTTGGAACAGTAAATCTAGAGAAGATAGCTTTGGTACCATTTATGGAAGTGTCTAGGTTGCATTTAATGAAGGGATTTTTCCAGATTTTGGACCGTTTTGTCATTTATGGAGACACATTAATGCAGAAGGAGTTGTTGAAGATGCACCACACGTATAAATATGATCTATAGGGTCGCAATAGTTCCCTTTGCTTTCTAAGTGAATTATTTGCTTTGAGCTCCCTGATTGCCGCAACATACTCTGTGCCTATGTCTGGCTTGGATTCGGGGTTCGAGAAAGAATTATGCCAAGCAGGGTTTGGATACGTTATTCCTGGAAGTATGACAACCACTAGACCTAGAGATGACCTTACTGCACCTAAGGTCCCTACTTCTAAAATACCTGCACCCTTCAAGTATAATAAGGGGCAATCTTCTGGTACGCGAAAATATCCAAGAGAGAAGATCCCAAAGTCATGCTCTACTGTTGTTGAGCAACATAAAAGGCCTATGGTCGAGGTCCCTGAAACAATTTTTGAAGGAGAGGAGGATGTGGTCGAAGTGGCATCACTCTCGTGGCTGCTGAAATATCTTTTATCGTGAAAACCATCAGTAATAATTCCTAAAGACCTAGAGAAGGTGCGTGCAAGTATCCAAATGTCGTTAATCCCTAAAAATGTCCCAATGGAGGGGGACATGTTTGATAGAGCAACGAAACATAGATTGGAGGACCGGGACATTGCGGATGTCGATAAATTTCCAGAACTTGCGTCGGAGCTGTACCTAGACCAAGTCACGTGTGAAGGATGAATTGTGCACCTCAAGCCAAAGATATGGGTGCTAGGTCTGCACAAGGCAGGCCTGCTAAACTTACTGCAGATCCCTCATTTTGGGCATAGCCCCATAAATGATATTTGTGTCCATAAGTTTCTCACGCTCTTGCACGATGAGGTGTTTTGTTTGGGATAGAACATCTGTATTGATGCCGCATTAATCCATAGAATCACAGGTCTGCCTGCTAAAGGAGTTGACCCAATTGCTGACTTTGGAGGTAGGGCACAAGAGAAAACTATCGCAAACTAAATCAAGAAGAAGTACCAAGTCTCGCGCAAGAACCGAGGCTTCGTTTTCGATGAAATAAATGACCTAGAAGTTCAATTCGATATGCTCATCTTGGCCTACAAGTTGATGCAAAAATTCATACCAAAGGAGGTTCTCATGCACGTCATTTCTCTTGCTGCATTTTGTGAGAAGATAGTTATTTATAACTGGTCTAGCTATCTGTGTAAGGAGTTCCTTGAAAATTTGCGCGAAGCATAGGAGGAAGGAATGCAGTTTCATTACGGTTAGCTATTATTATTGATTGCGCTAATTGGGTGGAAGTCCCCCGAGCAAACCCAATTCCCGAAGATCGAGCCTCAGATGTGCGAGGCTGCACGCTATGCCACCTTATGGAACACTTCAGACTCGGTGGGCACCAAGGAAAATAAAATCTTTTGGGTTCTTTATGATGCTACTCTTTATCAAGCTGTATAGTCAAATTCGCGACTGTCACCCACATTCTATGACTAGTATAAGATGGTAGTTGATTTCAAAGCTACATTCCACAACATGCACATCTGTGTGAAAGGCACTATGGAAGGAGTCTGGTATGACTTACCATGCTCAGTGACAGATGATGATTTTCTCTGACTAACGGTCGAATGGCCGCCAGCATGGTTGACACCTATCACACCAACGAAGCTCTGCACTGGCACCCAACCAATAAAAACAACAAACAAGGTGACCGAGAAAGAAGCAATGCCCTCTACTATTGGCAAGACCATTGACCTTGAAAAAGACAAAGAACCAGAGAAGAATGGGTATGCACCAAAGGACAAAACAGAACAAAAAACATTTAAAGGAACCAAACACGGTTCTCAGGCCGTTGGGGGATCAGGAAAGAAGAGAAAGGGTTCCAACGATGTCAAGCAGGAGGTTTTGACGTTGACAGAAGATGATCTGCATGAAATTTCCAACACAGTCACATCTGTGACTAAGGATCGCTCGACTGACATGGAGGTGTACTACAAGACTGTGCTGGAGATTTTGTAGATAGGAATCCAAGAACTAAAGATGTAGGAAAGCCAGATACAAGTGAGCATAGCTCAAGCGAGCCAAACCAACGTGCAAGTTACAAGTGCACATCCATTATATGTTGCATTACCAAATACCTGGGATGCCTGCCTTGTCCAAATCCCCACGCCAGTAATTTAGATGGACACCAGCCAATGCACCCAATTCCACATTATAGGTGATATAAATATTAATCTTTCTGTGCTACCTACAGGGAAGCTGCACTTGATCCATTCTATGATCGCGGATGGACTCCAGTTCAGAGAGGTTGTCTCCAAAAACTACATTGGAATCTTAGAAGCAAGCAAAAGAAGCACACTAAAAGCAGCAAGTAGCAGAGGCAACATGCCATGAAGCTGAAGCCCCGCACACTACGCTAGAGGACAAAATCCATCAATTATGTTGATATGTTCCAGCAGCACTGGCAACAACAGCGCCAGTGGGAAAATTGGAGGGATTCGTTGCCGCGTTGAAAGCATCGCGTGCTTAGGTGTAGACCATCAGAACCGAGTATGAACAACAAATCACAGATCTGCAAACCAAGTTGCATCCTGAGACTCACCCTGATGTCCGCACCCAAAGAGAAGTTGAGGTAAAGTAAGCCAAAGACAGTATCGTTGCTGCAGTCACCTAGTGTGACTATCTCTTAGATGAAGCTATGGGTGTATGGACCTATGTGTAGAATGATCCAGTTGTTCAGCAGTTGTGTGACACGCTGCATCATAGGGAACAACAATTTGAAGAGATCCGGATAGTGGCGCCGACCCAAGTTCTTACTCACCACCTATCTCGTCTACAGGAGTGCTAGATGATACAAGCAGAGATTAAAGACCTACGCCGCAAAGAAAAATTTCTAGAAGCACGCATGCAACCGTGGGTTAAGGAAGATCTTCAACTTTCACAGATGTTAGAAAACACTTTGAAGACTATTCAATAGACATAGCACAACATCAATATGGCCACTAAAGGGACCACCACAAAAAATTGGTTCAGCAAGCGCAAGAAGCTGCAACACAAAGTTTGGATACGGTGCTCCCTCTGAAATATTATGTCAAGGCGCTCGAAGCCAAGATCAAGGAGCAGATGCCTCAGTGACTTGGGACGAGTCACATGTTTGTGTTGGGGGCCTGTTGGAGTGGGGTCCCCTCGGGCACACTTTTTTATGTAATTTTGTATAGTTTTTGTATATACACGCTGCGCGAATGAGTCAAGGCGCTTTAGGGTGGTCAAAGTCCCTAACTTTGATGTAAATGGGTTTAAGGGAAAACTGTGGGCCTTAAACCATGGTTTGAGACCATAGTATCTGTGCAATAAAGGAATATAAATAGATAGATCGATTGTAAGGAAAGTAGTTAAGTTAGTCAATCAAGTTGATAGATGATTATGATATGTATTCGTCTGTGTTACATAGTAAAGGGTTTTGTCGGAGTTGGGAAAAAAGGCTCTTGCTGGCTATTTGTGCGGAGACCTAGTCCTGGATGTGCACAAACTCTGCGGGCTGTGTGCGTGGAAGGGTTATGTGTAAGGGAAAGTCGGATATGTATTGAAAGGATCTGAATTAATATAAAGGGCAGATTTTGGTGAACTTTCCATGTTATTTCTTCCATTTATTTATCTGTTGTTTCTGTTAAGATCACAATGTTTTGATCATTGATCATTGCACGAGGATATATGTTATGGTTATATATGCATATTGATGGTTTCTAAATCTACTTAAGTAATTTCAAATTGTTCAAATCTAGATCTCGTTCTATTATGCTTTATCTGCGCTAAAGCAATCCATGACTCTGTCTTATTCTGTTAAGGATAGTGCACATTCTCTAATTCTGATTTATTCTATTGCATGCATATTTTTATGATTGATACAAGTCTGCATTTGATTTTCTTAGGGCCACCTCATCATTTTATCCTTCAGGGTGTGGAAACCTAGTGCCAGCACCCCGCCATACTGCTTTGGGTGAGACTTTGATCTGCGCAAGCAGGTCATTGCCGAAAGGGTGAGTAGTTGGAGGGTTTGTTGATTTCTACTTAAACTCCGAACTTGGGTCAGGACCCCTCAAGCTAATAGTTTTGTTAAAACTTGTAATTCTCTTTCCACATTAACATTGATAAAATTATGCTTGCAACTAGGATTAATAGACATAATGATCTTCTTCTGCTGAATATATCCATGAACTTGGAATATATAAATATTAGTAGAAAGTAAGCCTTTAGGGCTCTTAATGTCCTTTCAAGATTGAGACCACTTATCCATGATCTTAGTGTCCTTATTTCTGGCATGAGACCACTTGTCTATGATCTTAGTGTCCTTCTTTCTAGATTGAGACCTTTTTCCATGATATTAGTGTCCTTTTCGGCTTGAGACCACTTGTTTAAAAGGAGTTTTTCAATTTCTTCATGAGGACATAACATCAGAAACTCGTCGTCAAGTGAATTCCATGTAGAAATTATATAACTAATGCATTATACATCCGATATTCTCCTGATCACACACTATTTGAACTTCATGCACAATACAAGATCTCTTCTACTATTGATCATTACTTTCAAAAATAAAATCAATTGCATGAACACATTAAAACCATAAAAATTCACACATATGAACACAGTAATTTATGGGAAATCTTAAAGCTGAAAACCCCCAAATATCTGTATAATATATTTCATAGATATCATGTAAAAATCATCATACAAAGCTCCTCACAAGCTCCCAGTACAATCTCCAATTGCTACACACTAATCAGGTCCGATCTAGCAAATCCCATGCACCGATATCTGCCACCTGCTAGCCTGCCTCTACTGCACAATCACTGCTAAAAAATGGCTCTGAATGAACTCAAATTGGTCCAGCCTTTCTCACACAACCCTCATTTGCATCTCCAATTACCGGGTGTTGTAAATCATGCAACACTATATTCAAAACTGATATTCAACAAGCTCTTTCACCTACTTCTCCACTAGTCTCCACTGAAACTGTCCATGCACTATAGTTAACTGATGTATTCTTCAGTTGATTAATGAGTTAATAATTAGTGAATTAATTAATAATTAATTCACACCACTCTCACTAGTGTATCAATCAGTTAGACTAGATACAACTAGCTCAACTATGTTTAACTCAATTAAACTGAACACAAATCCACCAACTACCTCAATAACTCCACCAAACTCTGTCACATGAGTTCTAACTGAAGTATCCATGCAATAGCTCCACTTAACCCTCAGGAATAGCGTAATTCCTTCTGTCAACTCCTGTGCCACATCTGTGCACTTAACTGAAGTGCTCCAAGAGAATAAGATAATGTTTAGAGTCCAAATATTATTAAGAGCTAATAATATTCGATATATCTATTTTTAGACTGGCAATCTAAAAATAGATTCCGCCCAATATGTCTAAAAATAGAAGTCCATATATTTTTCCAACTTGACCAACCATCCACAAATAGCATCCTGCAACTCATAGAATATGATCGACATGTCTAAAAAATAGACATAGTCTAAAAATAGACTTTGCGCCAAAAATAGCCTGCGGGCCCACTTAGTGAAGGCGACTCTTTTCACTAAGCTCATCATCTTGTTGAATCTCAACACTCCCTCTCAACAAGATAGGGATTATCTTCCACCCCGATCCTACTCCTCATGGTGTTCCTGTTCTGCTCCTGGTGAGCGCCTTCGTCAAGATATCAACATCCCGATCTTCCGTAGGAATGTATGAAAGTAACATGATCTTCCGCTGCACACAATCTCTGATATGATGATACCAGATGTAAATGTGTTTAGATCTATCATGAAATACTAGATTAACCGAGAGTTTGATGCAACTCTGATTATCACAATAAATCTCAGTAGGCTCTAAGTGTGAACCGAACAACTCGACCAGGATCTTCCTCATCCATATAGCCTCGCATGCAGCCAAACCCACTGCCATATACTCGGCCTATGCTGAACTGAGTGCCATGGATCTCTGCTTCCTGCTGTACCAAGAAACTACTGTCGACCCGATACTGAAAATCCCTCCAGATGTGCTCTTTCTGTCCGTTGGGCTCCCTGCCCAATCTACATCCATGAAGCCACACAACTTCACCTCATCCGACTGTTTGTACCATAATCCATATCCCGATGTGCCTCTGAGATATCTCAATACATGCTTCCCCACCTTCCAAAAGAGCTTGGTAGGCTTAACCATAGCTTGTGAAAGCTGGTTAATAGCATAGCATATGTCCGGTCGTGTATTGACTAGATACATGAGTGAACCAACCAACTATCGATAAACAGTGGCATCCACGACCTCTGTCGATGTAGCATCCTCTTTCCTCCAACCACCAGGAAGAGTAGTGTCGATAGGCTTGCAGCCTTGCATGTTTAACTTCTCCAATATCTCCCGAGCATACTTTCCTTGAGACACAAACAATCCATCATCACACTTCCAGATTTCCAATCCCAGGAAATAATGAAGGAGGCCCAAATCCTTCATCTCAAACTCCTTTGCAAGATCAGCCTTGCATGAGAGTATAAACAGTCCTTCCGTACACTATAATCAAATCATCTACATAAAGTACAATGATCAGCAACTTACCCTCCACCACAATCTGGTATAGGTTCGGATCCGCCTCACTCTTGGAGAATCCAAGTCTGGTGAAATAACTGTCTATCCGTGTGCACCAAGCACGAGGTGCTTGTTTCAACCCATACAACGCTCTTTTGAGCCTTCTCACATGTGACTCACTACTGAAGATCTCGAAACCTCCGCGCTACTCTATGTACACCTCCTCCTCAATGACTCCGTTGAGGAAAATGCACACAATCCATCCTGTGAATGTGCCACCCCATCCGCCGAGAGGCTAACCACCCAGATGAAGAATACCTTGCGACAGGTGCAAAGGTTTCCTCATAGTCGATCCCCTCAATCTGTGAGAAGCCCCGGGCAACAAATATTGCCTTGTACTTCTCGACGCTTCCGTTAGTAGCTTGCTTCACTTTGTAGATCCATCTCTAACCTACCATTGATTTCCCTTCCGACCTTGGGACAATCTCCCATGCACTATTTCTGACAATCGAATCATACTCTTCCACCATGGCATCTACCCATGAAGGGTCCTCCACAGCTTCCTAGAAAGAGGATGGTTCTGTCATGATACACTTGCTCATCAGAGCCATGTATCCAGTATATCGGTCAAGTGAATGTCTCTATCTGCGCTGTGATGTAGGTGCTCCTACAATCTTCTCTGTATCTTGAGCCAGTCGCTCAACTTCTGTAGTGCGCTTCCGCCCTCTGATGGTTGGCGCTGCATGAGTGGTCTCTTCCACTCCATGAACCTCCTCTTGTGGCTGATCCACATCCTGAGGCTCATCCTTAGGAACTAATAGCTCCTCATCTGCATGCAAGTGTGGCTCCCTCTCAAGCGAACACTTCATGGCTTTCTCCTCATGAAATTTAATATCCCGTCGCACAACAGTCTTCCGACTGTCTGGAAAATACACACGATAGTTGTGGGGTGTATCAGTGTACCCCAAAAATATCCCAACCTCTGCAGTCGGCTCCAGCTTCTTCCTGGCATCCTTCATCACATGAATGCAAATAGGTGAACCAAAAATCCTCAAATGGGAAATATCAGGCCTCTTACCAGAAAATGCCTCCTCGGGTGTACTAATGCCAAGTATCTTGTGAGGACAACGGTTCTGCACATATATTGTAGTGTTGCATGCCTCGGCCCACAAGTGTATGGGAAGGCCCTGATCATGCAACATCGCCTATGCAGCACCCACGATCGTTCTGTTCTTCCGCTTAGCAACCCCATTCTGCTGTGGGTTATGAGGTGCTATGAGCTCTCTTCGAATTCCTTCGCACCGCAAAGTCCTGAACCCGTTTGTGAGATGAATTCACCACCATCGCTGGCTGCCCTAAGAGCCTTTCACTCGCTCTAGCCCTTTCTCCACCGTTGGCTTTATGTCCCATAACTTAGAGAATGTTTCTGCCTCTTCTCATGAAGAACATCCCGCACTTCCGAGAAAAATCATCAACAAAGATCACATAATACTTGTGCTTTGCTGTCGAAGCAACTGAGAAAGGACCACACACGTCTGTGTGAACTCTCTCAAGGATCGTCGTGGCGCGACTATCCTTCTCATGAAAGGTGGCTTTCACAAATTTTCCCAAAGTACATCCCTTGCACTGATCTGACTGTGCAAGTGTACCTTTGGGAAGCCCGGTAGAAATCTACTGCAAAATTTTCAAAGCACCATGGTGAAGATGGCCCAATCTCCTGTGCCATAGCTCGCTCTCATCCCGGCTCACCACTCCTTCTACCTTTCCTGCCATTTCTACGTAGCCATCTACCTACAACTGATAAAGGTTCTTAACTCGAACCCCTATCCTCCGGGTTTCACCAGTTGCCTTACTACGCAGGAAAGCCTTTCCCTCGCTAAAGACAACATCATATCCCTTGTCTTCCAACATCACCACAGAGATAAGATTATTCTTCAATCCTGGAACATGCATGACTTCCTTCAATACAAAGGGTTTACCAGACTCCCTCTCAAAGGAAATGGTCCCGATACCGGTCGCACTGTATGTACCATCATCGCCCATCTCGATGTGCACTCCAAGATCTTTCTCATCCAGATCAGTAAACAAATCTTTATCTCCGGTCATGTGGAAAGACGCACCACTATCAAGAAACCACACTGAACCCATCATACTTGAGACCAAGCATGCGATCAATGAAAAATCCAACTCAAACTACGAGGCTAAGGCCTCTCCAGCTGCAGATCCAACAACCTGCTTATTTTTCTTCTTATGTGGACAATTTGTGGCGTAATGTCTGTGTTGGTGACACTGAAAGCACTTCACCTTGGACATGTCCTACTTCTTACCTTTCACACCAGATTGAGAATCATTATTCTTGCTATTCCCCTTCCTTGCTTTGGCAGCCAAAGCGCAATTTTCTTCATCTACATTCTTCGATGAAGATTCATCCCTGGTACTCCGCCTTATCTCCTCCTACACAAGATCCAACCAAATTCGCTCCCATCCTAGCAGTTTCTCCCGACCATTGACAGAGTCCTGATAGGAATTCCAACTCTTCGGAAGCCCAAGGAGAGCCAAGCTCACCAAGAACTCGTCATCTATAGTAACCCCCACACTTCCCAGCTCATCCCTACACTAGAAAAACTTCGTGAGGTACTTGGGTATACTGTCGCCTTTCTCCATTTTTATATTCCTGAGCTTATCCTTGAGCACCAACTTCCTCTGGTCACTCTTGCTTTGGAACAAATCTGTCAAAGCTTTCCACATCAAGAATGGAGAAGCTTTACCATGAAGGCTGGACACTATGTGATCCTTCACACCGTCCAACAGAATCCTTCGACATCTTGATGTCTTCTTTTGCCATGCGTCAAGTGCGGCAGCATCGCTAGAAGAAGGTTTTGGAATTTCTACATCTATGAACTCATTCAACCCATTATCCTCCGGCACCGCCTCCATCCTGTCCTTCCATGCAATATAATTTGAGCTGCCCTCAAGGGCACACTCCAATCGCAATCCATTGAAAGACATCTCAACTTTGACACCAAGAAAACACTACTGCAAATTCGAATTCCACCAGTACAAAACTCAACCACTTCAATGCTTTGCAATTGCTCCAATGATCAATATCACTCTGATACCATGTAGAAATTATATAACTAATGTGTTATACATCTGATATTCTCCTGATCACACACTATTTAAACTTCATGCACAATACAAAATCTCTTCTACCATTAATCATTACTTGCGGAAATAAAATCAATTGCATGCACACATTAAAACCATAAAAATTCACAGATAAGAACACAGTAATTTATGGGAAAGCTTAAAGCTGAAAACCCCCAACTATCTGTATAATATATGTCACAGAGATAATGTAACAATCATCATACAAAGCTCCTCACAAGTTCTTAGTACAATCTCCAATTGCTACACACTAATCAAGTCCGATCTAGAAAATTCCATGCACCGATCTCTGCCACCTTCTAGCCTGCCTCTACTACGCAATCACTGCTAAAGAATGGTTATGACTAAACTCAAATTGGTCCATCCTTTCTCACACAATCCTCATTGGCATCTCCAATCATTGGGTGTTGCAAATCATGCAACACTATATTCACAACTGATAGTCAACTTGCTCTTTCACCTACCTCTCCACTGGTCTCCACTGAAACTGTTCATGCACTATAGTTAACTGATGTATTCTTCAGTTGATTAGTGATTTAATAATTAGTGAATTAATTAATAATTAATTCACACCACTCTCACTAGTGTATCAAACAATTAGACTAGATACAACTAGCTCAACTATGTTTAACTAAGTTAAACTGAACACAACTCCACCAACTACGTCAATAACTCCACCAAACTCTGTCACATGAGTTCTAACTGAAGTCTCCATGAAATAGCTCCAATTAACCCTCAGGAATAGTGTAATTCCTTCTGTCAGCTCCTGTGCCACATCTGTGCACTTAACTTAAGTGCTCCAACAGAATAAGATAATGTTTATAGTCCAAATATTATTAAGAGCTAATAATATTCGACATATCTATTTTTAGAGTGGAAATCTAAAAATATATTCTGCCCAATATGTCTAAAAATAGAAGTCCATCTATTTTTCCAACTTGACCAACCATGCACAAATAACATCCTGCAACTCATAGAATATGATCGACATGTCTAAAAATAGACATAGTCTAAAAATAGACTTGCGCCAAAAATAGCTTGCGGGCCCACTTAGTGAAGATGACTCTTTTCACTAAGCTCATCATCTATCTCAAAATTCCACCATATAGCAACATCATCTTCCACATAATACTTTATGGAGTCTTGCCAAAGCCCTAAGCTTTCAATCTTTAGAGATTGTATCAATTCCTCAACAGTAGGGCCATCACTTTTTCCTGTAAACTTTCGTCAATATGGCTCGAAATCCTTCTTATAGCCTATTTTCGGAAATGGAATGGTCATTCTGCATCTTCACATGTTATTGGAATCCTGATCTGGGAACCCTGGAAACTCATATTCGCGCTACAACTGGCCCGTCGTCACAAAAATTATGATCAAATTATTGATTTTGAATCAATGATAACTCCCTCATATACACTCTGATTTGACTGATTTAATTTTTGAAATCAGGTGATTTTTTAAGGGGAGCTCAGATCTATAATTATTTTTTTGAAATTTTGCAGAAAAAACTAAAAAAATGTCAGGAGAGTTGTCATTCACGAAGTGTTGGCAGAATTTTTTTTGCAACACAACTGATTTTAAATCAACAATATCTCCCTCATCTGGACTTTGATTCGACTGGTTGTTTTTTTGAAATGGAATATTTTTTTTTCAAAGTGTCCATATATGCTATTAGTTTCTAAAAATTTTGCACCAAAATTTTCATATATGCTCTGCAAAGTTGTTGCCCAAAAATGTCTTGTAAAAATGAAAAAAATATCTCCCCAACTCTGCCCAACAAAATGCTTTGATACCACTTGTAATATATCTGACCAATCTCCATTATAAAAACAATGAATAGTAAAATCACAATTTGAACCATATCGATATGCATTAAAACTTAGGGCTAGACTCTGTGGAGGTGTGTTAGTGCAACTAACCTATACCCTCTACAACATTTAACATGTATTATTGTCGATGCGGTTCAAATCACATAATTATTTCCAGTAGACCTTCGCAGCGACAAATATGCAAACATAATCCCCTTCAACAAAGTAAATGATAGTTCATTGTATGTGTTTATGAATTTTTCATTAAATAACTCTGATGCAACGTATGAGGTTGAGCCTTTGATCCATTTTAGATGTTGGTCAAATTAAAACACATATATCATAACACTTCATCATAATATTTGTATTGGAAAACATAGATTTAAATCGATATCCCCTCCTTTTAATATATATATATATAGTAGGACCCTTTAATATCTTCATTGACCAAGAATTTTGAATACAAGAAACCATAAAACTTTTAACATAATATGGAAGAACCACTCTTAATGTCAATCCTTTGTTGATGATGCATTGATAATACATGGGATTCATTAGTATGTATATTAGAGATTTAGAGAAGTGGAATAATCCACAAGGGCTTCACTCAGTGAACCTCTCACATATCATATGCATTCATGGCATACTAAACAATACCCTTAATTTGACTACATATCATAAAATACCTCTGAAAATCACATTATTTAACCCCCTACTAATACGAACCCAATACACCTTCCCAATTTATAAAACCCCTACTTTCATTATATATTGTAGATCTATCCATTTTTTCATTAACATTTTTTGTACCCTTTTATATTTTTCATTAAATTTGAGCTTCATTTTCTATACTTGCCAATATAAAAACCCTTTTCCCCCTATTATATGCTCAATATATTCTGTCATGTTTCCTCAATATATATCCCCTAATATGAACATATGTGGTATGGTATTTCTCCCCCAAGAAATCCCCCATGGAATAATCATACAAGTACCTTCATGAAATTATTATGTAAAAAAGTGATCATCTGTATAACATGCATGGAGGTAGGGTCCCACCTACTATTAAGTTGATTTAAGTTTTATTTTAATTTATATTCTAATAAGGGAGATACGTATTTAAGAATCACCATGTTTTGCAAAAATTTTCAGAGAAGTGTGTCAACAGAACTGAGGAAAGCACATTTGAGGCCTCTATGTCAAAGCCCTTGTTAATATTAACCCACTTCTTTTTCTTTTATCTTTTTTTGTGGGAGCCACCTTCCAACATTGGCTCTGTAAATTTTTGACAACATGGAAACTGAAGTAATAAAATGGAAACTTCTAATAGTCTACTTTGTGGAACTATAAAGAGCCATTACATATCAGATCAATTTCTCTGAATAAATCCACTCTTAAGCCCACTTCAGCTCAGACCCAAATCCACCTTCTATTTGGCCTTCAAACCCAATTTGGGTCAAGACCTATGACTCAACCTAACTTGTTATTGATTTCCTTAAAGATAAATTCAAACGAAAAAACAAGAAAAGATAAATGTGGAAAAATATTCCACACCTGAAGAAAAGAGAAATGTGGCAAAATATTCCACACCTGTTGAATGGCTAAAAGAGGCTGCCTTGACAAGATCGAAGTATATTGTCCAGCATTGCAAAATTAATACAAAGGGATGTGAGGACTAGTCCTAGATATAAAATTATATTAGTAAAAACATAAATATATATAATTGTACAACATACGATTTAAACTTTGCATAAATAAACTAGAAACATGTTTAAAAACCTCTATTATAAATATTTTTGTAGTGGCATGCACCAGTGACTAAGTCTAAAGGCCTACGTTATAAACATTTTCGTAAGTGCATTATTTATGGAATTGTATAAAATAATACAAATTTATGCACTAGTGACTAAGTCTAAATTCCTCAGATATAATTCACAACTGCATTAAAAATACAAATTTATTTCATGAACATCATGGCCAAGTAAACGAGTAAGAATTCCAAATCCATGTATTAAAAACATCTTCATCGCCTATCTACTTAATTAATTATGATTTATTTCATAAACATCTTCTTCATCACACGCATTATCACTTGTCCTGTTATGTATCCATTGGCATTACTCGAGCAGTGAAAGTGTCATCTCCGATAAACAAATTCATGTCCCACATCATCCCTTTGGGAAGTTCAAGTTCATGTTGTACTTTTTCAAAAGCGACCCTGCACTTTCATTCACCATTTCCAAAATACGGCGTCGACGGAGCAAATGCGAAAGTTTCAATGGGAGTAGCTGGTTTTGCGGGCATAATCGACAACAGTTAATAGAGATATTTTTAGAGGAAAATTTCAAGGTTTGAGGCCTATAAATACACATTACGGTCATATAACTCTAAACAAGCAACTAGAGTAATACATCGTTTTGCTTCTAAGCTCATTTTCATTATCGTTTCCTTTCTTGCGAGTGAAGATGAAGGCGAGAGCAGTCCTAGTTTCAATTGTATTATTCTTTGCTACTTTTCTTAGGTTTTTTTACTCTGCAGATCTGGATCCTATTAGAGATTTTGAGACGGGATTGAGTACCTTCACTCTACGTAACATTTTCTATTATGCTTCTGACAAATCCTTCCAAAAGTATGTTATTGATTTTCAGTTGTGTCACTTGTGTGCAAGCATTAGCCAGTTTGGTCATTCACCAAAACTTCATTGAATCAAAATAGCAAGTTCTTTTAACAAGACGCCATCATCGCTCTCTATCTTTCTGTAATTTTATTTCCACAATATTGCATTTTCTGTGTTGTAAGGGGGAAACACATCCCTCTATTGTTTATTTTCATTTTCCAACATCATACACACATTTTATTTGTTGGAAATAACTCCCAACCACCACCATGAATTTACTGGAAACAGCCCACACTTTGAATTGATTTTTTTGTTGTAGGAAGGACGAGTCTAGGATCCAAATTTGAAGTTTTTTTTTTTCTTTATGCAATTTCCAGAAATGTTCAGAGTAGAGTACCCGAGCAATTATCTGCGTTAATTTCTTCACCCACCGAATTACTTACCATTTTCCCGCAGTCGCAGCCCACAAGTATCAACCCTTACCTTTTAACACATTACCGCAATGTTATTTCCCCGCCGATTCAATTTAGTGGGACCCGCAACCAATACCCAAAACCCATACAAACCTTCTATTTCCGCCTTACCTTATGAATTTTCCATTTCGCACTTACCATTGTTTACTGCACCATAGCCCGCACATCACACTTCTTAACTATTACACGTTATGCTCCTCGCCGAACCTTGCGATGTTGTCATGCGGTATCACATCGCACATCACAATCACAATTTCTTATGGTTTCCATTTAATTTCCTGTAGGCTATGTAATGTATGTCGCGATACGATAGTGCCAATGCACATCACAATCACAACACTTTATGTTTTCTGTTATAGTCCCACAAGTTATGTTATATGCATTGGGATGTGATAGTACTATCGAAAGTCGCAATCGCAACATTTTAACATTTCCCTGAATGCTCGAAGGTTATTTTGTTTATTGTGCGATGCGATCGTGCCAGCGTGCATCGCAGTTTGAAAAGCTCAATGGATAGCGCCCAGGTTAAAGTTTGATATCGCCAAAATTCCAAAACGGCGCAAACGCGATGAGGTTTCAAAGCCGAAGCCCACAGAATTTCAGGTCCGCCAATTCATGTGTTTTTTAAGTTGTTTCATGTATAAAAAACATAACAGAAAAAAAGGGCGTACACGGCTCTGTGTGCCGTTAATGAAGAAATGGCCTTTCACGACAAAAAGGATGGTTGGTTTTTACCTGTCCAGTTCCACATTGAATTGCATTGAAATGAAAGCTTCAGCCATTTTGTATAATCTATGTAATTTCTTATTTTTAGAGTGAGATGAATCGAATATAGAGAAGAGTTGAATAAATTGAAAAATTCCTCTCCTCTATGTTTGCTATAAGTATGGCTGTGAATTGTTACTTCCGTGTTTATTGCATTCCCTGTGTTGAAAGGGGAACACACTCCTATGTGTTTTCTTTTATTTATAATTTCCAACATGCTTATTGATATAAATTTCCTTATTTGCAATATATTTTCCAACCACACCAGAGAACAATATGCAAAGGGAATAGCGACGATGCCACTACGCGGTTAACAAAGAAATAATTAATGCACGTTGTCGCCTCCTCTTTTCCAATCACCAAGCCAACCTTCACTCTCAATCCAACACAAACCAATCTCCCATTCCTTCCCAAAATAGCCTCCTTCCCCTACATTCCACCCAACCTTTCCCAGTTCCCCTTCCATCTCCCCCTGCTGACCAAACCTTTCCAAACTCTTCAAAACCTTCACCTCTCGGCTACCCTGTACATGTGCCCCTCTCTTTCCACCTTCCCAACAATTTCTCCCCATCCATATCCAACATACACATCGTTGCTTTCATGCAAGCATTGATGCACTTTCTCCCATCCAAGTTTGCTCAAGTTGTCATGAAGCTTACCCATCCATGAAAACAAAAAAAAATAACGAAATCATTTCTTGTACCCATTGTGTCGACGAACGAACAACCCACCGTTTCTGCTCCTCAAACAACATGGACCAAGGTATCCAACCAAATGTCCTCTCCTGCCTGACTCTAGTTGAAGAGATGCTCATTTCTCGTGTCAACCCCATTCTTCAAGTCACCCATGCACGTGGTGGCTAGCTCAAATATTCCGGCCATACTATTATCTTTCCTCAAGATATCACTAACATTGTCACCTCTCTTCCTCACATGATTTCAAAACTATACATCCTTATTTTAAACAGAACTAGCGATGACGAAACATCATATGAGTTTTTTGTTAGTAGATCACGTGTTCATGCAGCTTTGCAATTCAAACTACAAAACGACCCATACTACAAAGATGTCCAGATTAACCAAATTTCGCTCTCTGATCTGTTTGTTACACCTACCAACATTTCCAACATGCTACGCCATATCAACATGACTTCCATCCCACTCCAGGAATCCATTTCATAAAATCCTAACTGTGAACTTCCACACCCATGCCCATCTGACCTCCACCCATTCTACTTTGTTTCAACTATACCAAACTCTCATTCAAAAATTGATGAAACACTTTCCTAGATAGAATCCTCCAATTCGACACCCACCCATTCACTTCAATGGCCCATCATTGGCCTCTCTCCAGTCAATGAAAACAACACAGAGGGCCTCTTCTCCATGGCCTTCCCCACCCTCTTCCCCACGATATTTTCCATTATTAACCAACCAAGAATTGCAAAATTGGATATGCAGGAATACGCTTTGCATCTAATCCGCTACCATGACAACTGTTTTGGCAAACATCCTCACTTTCGCTATTACCTGTCCAACCTTATCATGCACCATCACAGCCAAGCAACTGCTTCTATCTTCATTAAAAGGGACCTTTCAAATACCCTTCCGCCAACAGTCACTGACCTTTTCCACCACCTTCAAAAAATTCCACCTTCCACCTTTCCAGACCAAATTATGCATTTCAGCTCTTCCTTACATGGGAGTCGTTCATTCTGGACCATGGCTAGAGGGGAGCTCGCCGACATGACCATTAAACAAGGTACTCCTACCATATTCTTCACACTAAGTTAAGTCGATACCAAATGTCCTCACTTGCATAATGCCATGCCTTCCAACCCTCCCTTTAATTAACATGATCAAACTCAATGGGGAATTCAAAACATTGTTGCAAACCCACACCGTGGATCTCAATACATCCATTGCAAATTCACAATATTCCTGGAAGAGGTCATACTTAAAGGATTCCTTGTAAAGGATTACTAGTGCAGGTATGCATATTATTCCTTCCCCATATTTCCTTTTGTTACTTTCAGTTCGACGCATCCATCTTACTTTTTCTCCCCTTTCTTTCTAAGGTATGAATGGAAACATCGCAGCTCCGCACATATCCATGGTTTCTTGTGGCTTCCAAATGCACCTGCTCTGGACACTCTCGACTGGACCAATGCTACAGATGTTTGTGCCGCCAAATAATCTTTTGATATGTACATCAATACTTGGAACCCTCGCCCCCTTCACAACCGGGGTCCTGGCATGAATCATTCATCTCTACGAGACCCATGCCTCCTTGGGACACATGAAATTTTTGCAGCCAATCATTTGAAAGACTATGAACAAATTCTGAATACCATTTAAAGACACACAAATTGCCACTCCTCTACATGTTTGCGCAAGAGAAATAATGCTACAACTTACCGCTATGGAGTGCCATGGGAGGTTCATGACACCTCCTCTATTAACATTGATGCTACTGACCGGAAATTGTACTCCCCTGCTAGAAATTATGACAAACTTAATGTGCACAACCCTAATACGTTTACAATATGGAGGGCCAACATTGAATTTCAACCAGTTCTCTCACGCCATGTTGTGTTGAAATAAATTTCAAATTATTCAGTGAAAGAAAATGGAAAGTCTGAAAGCTACTACCAAATGCTCTCCTGTCTTTCGCAATGCGCCGCCCCCTCCCGATGCTCCTACTGTAACTGTCATCTGCAAATTCCTACAGAAATGGTTGTCGATCGAGACACTGGTGCACAAGACATGTGCCACATGCTACAAAAAATCCCACTAACAAAGTGTAGTCATTCCTTTGTATCCCTCAACGTAAGAAAACAAGTATTCAAATGTGTTTCACAAGAGCTCGTTCCTAATTGAGTGCCTCAAAAATTCCTTCCTTGACAACTCCACCAATGGAGAAAGCCCCCTCCTCTTGCTTGCTCCAACTGATGTTACAACATTCCACATTAATGCCCTAACGATCCACTATGTTCTTCACATCCCAATATCCTCTATGGAACCTTTAGAAGGTCAATCCCTCCTAAACCTTCAAGAACAACTTCGGCATGTCAAATACATTCTAATTGACGAAATGAGCTTCATTGGTCCTAAATTTATTTCTCAAATTGATGATCACTTGCCTGAGGCATTCCCCTCAAATAGAAACAACCCATTTGGTGGATGTTCTATAATCCTTGTGGGGGACCTTGGCAACTTCAACCTATCAAAGACACAACAATGTATGTAGGCACTGCTTGTGGCACTGCACTATGGTAAAGCTTCGATACTGTGGTTACGCTTCCAATAGTGTTTCAACAACAAGGAACAAGCTCTACTCAAATTTCCTTTTGCCAACCAACCTTCACAATGCAACACCCACTATTGATGATTGGAAGCTTCTTATGACACGTTAAAAAACAAACCTTCCTCAAGCGGAATTCTAGTCATTCTCCAATTCAATGCATCTCTATGCAACAAATGAGGTTGTTGCCTTGCACAATAATTCCATGTTAAAAACACTAAACCATCTAGTTTCCCATTGATATGCTACCCAAAGGAGATAAATCCCCGCAAAGAAACTAGAAGATGATAAACTAGCTATGAAAATTATCCTTTGCATCGGACAATGTGTCGTTCTCACCAGTAACTTGTGGGTTGAGGCTGCCCTTGTTAATGGTTTTCTCGGCACCGTTTGTGCACTCGTATATGCACTAGGATCTAAACCCTTTGAACTCCCACCATTTGTTGTTGTTGACTTTCTTCACTACAAGTTTCCACCATGGGATCCTTGAAATCCAAATTTTGTGCCAATCCCCCCATAACAAGGGGTTTGTGAACACAAGTGCCACTCTGTATGGCATGGGGCTTAACAATCCATAAATCGCAAGGCACGACACTAGATAAGGAAACAATCGACATCGGCAACATTTATCGATAAGGCCTAAATTTTACAGCCGTATCAAGAGTTCGGTCATTGAATGATCATTGCATCTCCCCCGCTTTCTCCTTCACACACTATTCGTGGATGCAGGAGAACCCTTTCGTGATACGCAGGAAAGAAGAAGAGACGTACGTTGCCTCCAAATCTATTACTCAAACTCCTTGAATACCTTATCCTATTGGTACCTTCCTTCAGTTGCATTCCACTTTTACATCTTCCATCTTCTCTCTCATCTTAACACCTTGCAATTTTCCTACTTAATTTACGTTTTCAATTTCCAATATAATTTCACTTCAACATGGTTGATATTGTTTCTGTGTTGTTGTTCTTTCCCGTATGAGTATTTTTTTTTTACATGTTCACTTACATGCTTTTCCTTTCCTTGCAAAAAAATATGGATCGGAAATATATTTCACAGGTCCACAAATTTTGCCAGGAAATCAAATTTTGCCTCTATACCAGTTGCGCCCGACGCTACAAATACTTCAAAATATTGAAACTTTCATGCATATCCTCATCCATGTACATGAAAGGGATGCACACAGACAACTCCCAGCGTACTCTCTTGACCACGTCCCAACTCTGGACGTCAATTGGTGTTTTCGTTGACGCGCAACACATTATGTTTACAAGTAGGAGCACGCATTTTGGGGAAACCATCGACATGCACTCTGCTAGACAGAATGCGAGATTTTTTTTTTGGGAAATATACCACATCTTCTTCTTCAAAAGGAAACAATACATCTTATTTTGTCAACTTTAACTTGCTATAAAGTAATGTATATAGAAGAGATTTCCATGCTTCCATGCACAATCAGGCTACTATGCTGTCACTTATTCCTTTGCTTCTTTCCAAATGGGTATTCTGCTATATTCAACAATATCTTTTTTCGTGCTTCCTAATGTAAAAAAAAACAAAAATTATACATTACAAGTCCTTCTTCATACCGTTCCTCGTTTCTTTTCCAGATGCCTTTTCACTCTTTAACCTTTTCTTGAAATGTGTTCGTTGCAAACAATAATATGAATCTATGTTGCATTCAGCCATGTCATGGTTACATGCTACACTATTATGAATAGTCTCCCAAGGTCCATACCATTTTTTTTCATTTTTTCCATAACCTGTAAATGCAAACACACTATATTTCATTTCCACTAGATTTTATTGTGCTCTTCTATAGGTTTCATTACTTTTTAAATGAAACAAAGTTCCAACAAATTGTAATAGAACAACCATGTGACATGAAGACATTTTCATTGCACAATGTGATAATGGATCGTGCCAGGGAGAACAACAAGTATTTGGAGGAGAGAGTGTATCTATTGGTCTAATAAACGGATATGGCGCGGGAACAAACAGTCATCAGCAGATGAAAACCGAAGGTGGATTTCGGGGGAGGAGGGGGGTACCTCCCGGTTTCTGGTTTAAGGTGGAGGGGGGTGCAAAGTGATACTGTGCTGCCACGTAGTGGAAAAGGGCGACCATTAATACCGGAGTTCAGACCCACCCCACCCCCCTCCTCCTGTTAACAAGAAACTATCAAGGGGGGAAGTAGGAGGGTGCAAATTTGATCTCCGTTGTGGATCTCAGGATAGATTGAGATCTGTCTTCAAAACATACCAGCGCTTTATCTCCGGTGATTTAACCGCTTTCTTGTTTAGCGACCTTATAATAAAATCATATGCGCGCGCACACACACACACGCACACACACATATATATATTTTAATAAATGAACATCAAACCCTTTTTCAAAGGTTTTAACGTACATGCGCATTTAAACAGACAACCATTTTTCATTTTAAACACTAAAGCATTAGCATTTTTTTTATTTGATGCTTCCTTAACATTTTTTATTTTGCCTTCTTTATTTACAGCAAACTACTCTATCATTTTTTCAAACATGGATGTAATAAAATGTAATTTTCCTAACATTTTTTTAATTTTTTCTTTTTCATCCATGTTCTAACTTACGATTTAATTTTATTTTTTTTAAACTACAATGCTAACTTATCAAAATCAAACAATGTTACAACAGGAGGCAATTGGACGACGAGGATCAAATTGCACAATTGAAGTTTTTAGATTAAACTACAGAGATCACACCACAAGGTAAATGATATAACTTGCGATGCAATGGAGGCTGAGTAGTGTTGACTGTTAGAACTGGCTGCAGATCAATGGTGGACGACAAATTGCAAGTTCGCGCATTGCAGATTTTACCGAATAGAATTAAGACTTGGCTGCGTAAGTTATGTTGCTTGCGATGTGATGACGAGAAGGGTCATGTGTTGACATACTGCATTAGCGCTTATCCCACATCGCATGATTTATGGTTTAACCATTTTCGGTATAAGAGTTAAACTTGCGGGCAAGAAAAATGCGATAAGTTATAAAAGTTCCTATGTTATGATGCAACATTTTCATCACAACTTCGCATCAGTGGGATTATATGTTTGTTGTTAATGTTATTTGTTAAGTTTTCCGATATGCTATGCGCCATGAATGGTCACCGTATTGTGGGACCGTAGAACCATAGTTCCACCTGTAGGCATGTTGTTTGGGAGTATTTGCACTTTGTTTAAAGTCCCGATAAAGTGATCGATGTTAATTGCACTCGTATGTATGTTTAATAAAACTCCAAAAAATTAATCCGCTACGAGTAAAGATATTTTATGCGGCCCTTACATGTACTGCAACGAGATTTACGGCTTCTCCTTTCGGCTTGCAACGAGATTTACGACTTCTTCTTTCGGCGTTCCCTTGCACCTCCCGGTGCAATTGCTAATATATTTGTTTTTAGAAGCAAGGGCTCCAAGAGACGTAGTCCCTTCTTTATATTCATTGAAAATAAAAATAATATAATTAATATATATTTCTCTATATAATTAATATCTATTTCTCTATCTCACAATGTAGTCCTTTGCCTCTTTGTCCACCTACTGGTTGGCTAACATCATGATTTACCTTAGCCTCCTGTATCTATGAAATGTAATGTGAAAACCAAGTAATAATATATTTATATTTGATATAAATTAAATAATTTACATATTAAACTAAATTAAAAAAAAATTACAGTTTATGTGCAGTTTTTAAAAGAACATGTGGCATCCCTGATATTTTATTCATTACTACTGCTACTTTTATGTTCACTTTCATTTTTATTGGTTATTTTACAAACTCAAATGACTTGTGGCCAGTGAAAAGGCCTAACAAACTCCATGTTTAAGAAATTGAATAATTTAAAGAAATGTTTTTGATTATTTTTTTTAAACTAAGAAATTGTCCAAACAGTTAAGACAATTACCAAGATCTCTTGATTCCTAGAGATGAATAAACCGAGGATGGCAGGAAAAAATTGGGAAGAGGATTAGAACTGATACCTTGTATAGGACGCTATGCAGGTGAGCAGGACACTGCTAAATTAACTCTAAATTAAGGAGTTCTTGAGTTGGACTTAGAGCCAGTGGAACCCTTGAAGAAATTCACGAGCGTAGAGTTCTGAACTGCACCAAGTGGTCTTGGTTTAGAAACAATCTAACACGATATTAATTCCTATATTGTCTTGAAGAGAGGAAGCTCAGGGGTAGTCTCGTGGTTGGGTGAAGAGACTTCCTGGTTAAATAAATCTTGCAGTTTACTCAGAGAATAGATAACTATTTCTATATGTTTTTGTATGTTGATATTCAAAGGAAGTTTTATGACTCTGAATGTTAAGCAATAGACTGTTCCTTGTTTTCTTTGAAAGAACTGATGAATATTGTGCAAGTAAAACTTCATATTGAATGTATCCTGATGTGGTATTGCTAACTGTTCTGCAAACAAATTATGTAATTTATGAATTGTAAAAGAAAATAGGATTATTATTCATGGTATGCAGAGGGAACCCCAAAAGGAAAAGATAGCCGAAATACTGAAAACTGAAAGTAAACTTTAACATGAATAACCATTGTGCATACATTATTTTCAGAAAATATTGTAACTAAACCTAACAAAATCTTGAAAATCAAGGAATTACGAGTTAGTCTTGTTGGGGTTATGGTTAAGTCTCAATGTAATAAGTTGGAGTTCATTTGAGACAGTCCAGAACCATGGCTAAGCTTAGTTAGCACCTATGGGCAACAAGTAGATCCGAGATAACCCAGTTCTGCCTGCGGCGAGGTGACAATTTTTTTTTAAAGAATATTAGTGTACATAACACAGCGAGAGATGATATTTATTGTATGGAATGTAAAGCATAACCCCAAAATTCTTTCAATCGAAACCATACAAATCATGAAATACAATAACACAAAATATTAATCAGAATACTTTTTCCTTTACTTATGATTTGCGACAACTATAGTGGCATGTGATAGAAGCAATACGAAAAGAACCAACAGACTCGAAGCCTTCTATAATTCCTCCTGAAATTTTAATAGGAACAGAGAATTAACACCTCAACTGGAACTAGAGCTTATCCTTCCATAAACTGGAAAATTCACAAGTAACACAATGTTCATATGTGTATAATGGTACGTAGGTAAGTTGGGTATAAGAAAAACCAAGAGGCAGTTAGCCTTTTCAAACCCTCTGAAGGATTTACCCTACTGACATTCAATATATATATATATATATATATATATATATATATATATATATATATATATATAAATTCAACCAGTCCCATAATCAAAATGTAAAGACTTAACTGTAAACTGCTGAAAGGTTGGGGTTTGTTAAAACCCCAAGTCGGGTTCCAGAACCCAACTAAAAAAGAGAGCGATAAACCCAATTCCAGATGAACCCATTAAGTATTCGTGCAGGTCGAAAGAAAAAGGAGAACTTGGGGTGGAATTCATCAGTAAGTAGTTTTACGCAGCAACGACTACCATAAACAATCAAGACAAAGTTGTTGGAAGCTTACCTAGGGACAAGACAAACGAAGGAAAAGCATTTAAGTGAAAACCCGAGGGCTTCTAAGTTGCACAACCTTCAAAAGAAAAGAAAAAAAATATACAACTAGTTTACCTGAACAAAGCAAGAAAAGTCATGCATACATTCTTTTGTTGCCAGTCACAAAAAGATAGAGGTCATCATTACAGTGTAAACCTATGAATGAAAATGGATGAAAGAAATAAATGCTCACATTGATTACCCAAAGAAAAGGCACATCTCTCTCTCCAATATGTTTTGTTGCCTTTGTCGTGAAAGGGAACAAAAGAAACAAAAGGGTACCTGCAATAATGGAGAGAAATTAGGGAGAAATTTTCCAAAAGTGCCAAATTCATAGAGAAAGGAAGAAAAACACCAAAGCAGTGGGTGCTGGAACTTACCGCTTAGTGGGAAGCCCTAGCTGAATGAATTTTTCTCACCAGAAAAACCGAGTTGCGGAGCTAGAAACATTAGCATCGAGCGGCAGAATGATGGAGAGCCTCTGGTTCCGAGGGTATACGGTTACCTCAACGACGCCTCTTTTACCTTTGTCGTAGGATTGAACATCCTCCAGGTTGACGGTGGATCTGTGTCCAGGTGGTGTGGGTGGAAGGTGTATTGAATACATTTACCACACAATAAATTTAGTCACATTTAATTCTTGGTAAACCATAAGTCGAATATTCCAAGGTAGTATGTTGGGAGGTGTATTTACATAGTAGAAAACTTAATATGAAATCGATAAGAAATAATTAGCCTCCGCCGTATTATATATGGTTGACACCTAGGATTATCTTGCATATGTTACATTATTAAAATGAGTTGTGCAGAGTAAATGTGCCATCAATATTTTATGTCGTCCGAGTGTTTTCAATTTTGTTGTATAAAGTAATAGTTGTTGTATGCTAAACTGACATTGGCCAAATAAATTGGATTTATGCTTGTCATGTAAATAATCAATTTTTTTATTATTTATGGTGATACTTATTAAGAGTGATATCAGAGCCACGTTTCAACATTGTGGCGAGCTGGGTTACTAATAAGTAAGAAAATTGTTAATGTGCACATAGTAAGAGACAAGATGTAGAGAGGGACTAGACCACTGATGAGACCCAATGCACCTTATATGGTGTGGGTGTAATTGGGAGAGGAGTCTTAGAAAGCTAATGCATCAATGTTGGAAACAATTTAGCAACTACGGGCTGAAATGACTAATTTAAGAGTTGATAATGAAAGACTAAAGAAAGAACAAGAGAGATGTTTGAAATTTTTCGAGATAGAAAGAATCATCGAGAACCAAAGGCAAGTGTCGGTAATGGAAACCAAACTGAAGTATTTAGGAATTTTAAGTGTTATCTCTTAGAGAAAACCTTTGCTGTGGGAAAAACTCTAAGTTAATCTCAAACCTCTTTGAGATTGAAAGTTTTCCCTTCAACTTGGAGAGGCATCTCTCCCTAAAATAAAATACTAAAAGTAACTGTAGTAGAAAGTTTATAATTTATTTTTGTGGCCATATTTATCTAAAAAATGACAGAGTTTGGTTGGGCTATGTGGAAATTCCACCATTCGGCTTGGAGTCTAAATCCAATCAAGTTTTATATAAACATAGTCTCGATTAGAAAAACATAAAAGCAGGGGAGCACCAATTCCTTTGACACCTAAGTAATTTAGAGGAAAATGAAGGAAATCAGTGCAAGGGTTAGGTGAACAACAATTATTATTTCCTGAGAAATAGAGAAACATGAGCATAAAATATGAATCCCAATCTCATATACTCAATTTTCCAGACATGTGGAAATATAAAACAAAGAAAAAGTCAAAAAATGAATTACATCGCAATAATTTATGTAAATTGACATGAAAACTATTTTTCATTACGATCTACTCAAAAATACATAAGGATGCTATATCTTAAATAAACACCAACCATATTTCATTTTATAGAACTTATCTTGATAGAAAAGACTACAACTTACAACTTGTTTCTAGCATATTATTAATTACAAAATCTAAAAATAACAGTGTATTTTATCAAATAAATGCACATGAACATATTTCCAAACCTATCTGCATCTACATATCATGTTTTTGTCGGAGTTATGACTCGGCGTAAGAATCACCAAGTCGAATTTAATGAGGTGGCATCCAAGTCAACAACTATCCATGAAATTTTTCCTCACGAATTCCTGAAAGATATGGTCCAGAAATCCCTTCGAAAATCCAAAACCGTGATAGTTGTTAGAAAACCGAGAGAGATTTTTTAAATGGGTCCATTACAGACAATAATCTCTTTCGGTTTTGAAAATTTCTTTCTCATTTGTTTGGAAAGAGTTCCCGAAATAACTTTTTGTACAGGAAAAAATAGAGTTGTAGCTAACCATTTTTTACAAAAATGTGCTAGCACTCTTGTTATCAGTGCCTTAGCCCTGTTTATTACAAATTTGCATTGACACACCCGTTGCCAACGCATTTTCTGTTTTTATTTTCAAACACATGTTAATGCTGACACTCTCGTTTTCACCGTATTTTTGAAATTTTCAAAAAATTAGTAACACTCACACTCCCATTTCCAGCATTTTAAACATGTTTATTATAAATTTGTGATGACACTCCCATTGTGAGCATTTTAAAAAATTATCAAATAAAAATTGTGATAACAATTGGTTGCACGGGGATGTTGTTGATCATCGATGGCAGCAAGAACCCCATATACCATAAGCCTAATCCATTGGGTGACTCCCAACCAGTAACCCTGCAACTTGAAACCTGCACTTATTATACAATTGTAATCCAAAGTAAATTGTACACTACACTGTAAACTAAAACTAAAAAAGGCACTAAACTCAAAATGCACATGCTGAATTAGATTCTTGCACAATAAGCTTATTGATCACACCTACCTACTCTAAGTGTTGAGACAACTATTGAATTAAGTGACAAAACATCAATGCAAGCATGTAAGTAAATGGTTACTTAACTGAGTTTTGCTCACTTTTTATTTAAGCAGAAAAAAAATTTTAAGAAATGACAACACAAACTAAATCAAAATCCAATTCCTATATTAATGAACAAAATAAATCTACCATCACTGATGATTCCAACAGACTATCCACATGATCTTCGAAAACATGAAAAACTACCCCTTCTTGACAATCAACTAAATTACAAACATTCCCTTCATTTTTAATGGTTGTTCCTTGTCTTATTCCGTCCAACTCATGATTATTTTTAGAATGAAAGGAAGCAATATGTTTACCTGTATTATCATGCACATAAGGTAAACGTTCTATACTTTCTTGTGAAACTTCAAATGCAACATCTACATTTTGTGAATGAAGACTATAATTTTGGTTATCAAACAATTCTAAATTTGTCTCATTAACCTCTTCTAACCTTGTTTGAGAATTTCCATTTTTACTTTCAAAAGAATGAATAAAAACAACTTCCTTCACATGATCTTGCAACTGTGAATAATTAGCATCATGAATTGGATTTTTGGGGATCTTTTTTTCAAAAGTTTCTTCATAAGAAAAAAAATTAGTAAATGAATGATCTAATGGAAAACTTGAATGATTTTCCTCATCGCAGTCTCGGTTACATGAAAAATGACAAATATGCTGCATATCTTTATCAAGTTCAGGGGATGAAACAAGATTGTCTACAAAGAGCCTGATCGGTTTCATTTTCAGTCAAGAGAGAAGTTATTTTTTTCTTCAAAGAATCACAATTAACATGACAACTGTCTTCCATAATTTCTTCATGATAAGAAGGAGCTTCATAAATGACTTCTTTGATTTCATCCTCCATTAGATCCTCATCATCAAGATCAATTCCGATGGTTGAATTTTTTTTTTCAAGATTTCCACAAAAATTTTAACAAGCACTATAGAAGGGTATATTTCTTTATATTTTGCACAAAATTTTGAATAGAAACTTTCAAGGGAGTAAATTCTAGTAGATGGTAAACTTTCATACCAAGATATTTATTTTTCTTCTAAGGTTATCATAAACATATTCATGAGATAATATTCCTGAAATTCAACCCCATGATTACATTTATGTATATGGAATTTAATCAGAAGCAGAGAAACATCATTTCCTTCTTCATCTTTAAATATTGGCATATATGTCTGGCAATCTATGCGAGGAATACTATTTGGAAAGCCAAGAATAAGAGCATGATTCTTAGGGGCATACCTTGTAGATTGTGAATCCATATCGAGACAATGGAGTCACCAAACCGTTCTTCAGACAACTGAGTCTTCGGCCAATGGAGTTGTCATGAACATTTTGAGCTCTATATTCAGTTGAGAATGGAGTTGCCAAGTGAATGATGCACAACCTTTCCGTTTTTGTCCTATGTTCACCGTTAGAGATCAGATCTGATCTTTGTCGCTCTCCCAAGGATTATTTGACATGAAATTTTGTGTCCTCAAAAATGACGCCAAAATTTTGTCTCTTAGAGAAAACCCTGGTTGCGGGAAAAACACAAAGCTAACCTTGAACCTCTTTGATATTGAAAACTAACCCTTCAACCAGGAGAGGGATCTCTCCCTAAACTCAACTACTAAAGGTCAATGTAGTAGAAGGTTTATAATTTAATTTTGTGGCCAGATTTATCTAAAAAATGACAAATTTTGGTTGGGCTATGTGGAAATTCCACCATTGGGCATGGAGTCTAAATACAATCAGGATTTATATAAAGAAAGTCTCGATGAGAAAAATGCAAAAGCAGGGTAGCAACAATTCCTTTGACACTTAATTAATTTAGAGGAAAATGAAGGAAATCAATTTAAGGGTTCGGTGAACAACAATTATTAATGCCCGAGAAATAAATAATCAGGGGCATAAAATATGAATCCCAATCTCATATAATCAGTTTTCCAGACATGAGGAAATATAAAACAAAGCAAAATACAAACAAGGAATTACAACACAGCAATTTATGTAAATGTTCATGAAAATTGTTTTTCATTAAGATCTGCTAAAAAATACACAAGGATATTATATCTCAAATAAACACCAACCCTGTTTCATTTTATAGAACTTGTCTTTATAGAAAATAATACAACTTAAATCTTTTTTCTAACATATTCTTAAATTACAAAATCTAAAAATAACAATGAATTTTATCAAATACATGCACAAGAACATATTTCCAAACTGATATGCATGTAAAGATCATTTTGTTGCTGGAATCATGGCTACGGATAAGAATCACCAAGTCATATTTGATGAGGTAGCATCCAAGTAAAAAACTGTCCATGAGCTTTTTCCTCATGAATTCCTAAAAAATAAGGTCCAGAGATCCCTTCGAAACTCCAAAACTATGATAATTGTTAGAAACCTAAGAGAGTTTTTTTTTAAGGAAAAAAACCTCTTTCGGTTTTGAAAAATTCTTTCTCATTTTTTTGGAAAGCATGCTTGAAACTAATGTGTTGTACATTAAAAAAAATAGAGTTTTAACATATCATTTTCTACAAAAAATGAATTGGCACTCCTGTTGTCAATGCTTTAACCCTGTTTATTACAAATTTGCACTGAAAATCTCGTTGTCAGCGCAATTTTCATTTTTGTTTTCAAACACACGATAACGCTGACACTCCCATTATAAGTGAATTTTAAAATTTTCAAAACTTCAATAACGCTGACACTCCCATTGTCAGCATTTTAAACCTGTTTATTAAAAATTTGCGCTGACACTCCCATTGTCAGCATTTTAAACCTCTTTATTACAAAATTGCACTGACACTCCCATTGTTAGTTGTTTAAAAAATTGTAGACTAAAAGTTGTGATAACATGAAGAAGGATGGAATGATGAAGAGGGAAGATATCATAACACTTATGGCGATAAAGGGGCTAAGAGACAAAAAATTGAACTTCGGGGAGAATTAAAGAAGATTAAAATTCTCACATTTGATGGTGAAGTTGAAGAGGCAGTTGAGAGTTCACTGATTAATATGAATACATATTTTCAGATATATGAACATGATAATAATTTAAAGTCTAGGTTGACAATTTAGAAATTTCAAGGTGAATCAACCATATTTTAAGACATAAACAATCATTGATGTGTGAGAGCCCCTTTGCTGGCCAGAACACATGTGAATGGACATTCAAACTGGCTCGAGGATAACAATAAGTGCTAAAATAATATAATATGCATTTTGGCTGAATAAATAATTAAATGATGACTAAGTATGGAAAATATGCAATAACCAGAGTGGCTTTGAATTCATGATTATGCAAATACAATGTAAAGGAAATATTTGAAGCTAGTGGAGTGGAAGATAGGTATGAGACTCCCCACAAAGAAAATTTTCATGGTGAGAGATATGAAGTGTGTTTCTCCCATTATGAGATACCTCATCTAGACCCGATAATGGAGTGTCTAAAGGGTTATTTCATGTTAATTTTTTGATAAAACATGGAGAACCTGAATTTTTTCAATACCTCTCACATAAATATATATGGGCATTAAGGAAATAAATATCATGGAGAATTTGTATCTATGTGCACCTACCTTACAAGGAGAATTTGGTGCTCTAAGTTAAATACAATACTTCATGCTAAGATAGGGCATGTGGTGGGTTTTACGAAGAAATTTCTATGAGGAAATATAAGCATAACTTGAGAAACATGGGTGCCATACAATGATGAATTAGTAGGCAAGGGAAACTAGGTTGTGTTTTAGGGGAGATGCCATTAAAATATAATATATATTACCAACATAGACAAGAGATGAAGGTTATCATGCTCCATGAGATATAACGAATAAGGTGTGAGGGAACTATATTTATTAGAGGGACGAGCATGCGACAATGGCTGTTTGGAAGACAACAGTCGAGGTTGAGGTCCCTAAGGTTGGTCGATATAGTCTGACCAACAATAAATTTTCGTTATCATATGTCATGACACGGTCGCCATATTTCACCATACACACCCAATGGAATCATGAGTTGAAGATGAAAAACAAAAGTCATACACTTATTGATAGTATAGTGTAGGCACATGCGCTCATTTGACCCTAGAGATATCATTTTTTTTTAAATATTTTTTTCTTGTATAGATTAAAACAAAATAAGCCTTTTATGTCTATATATATATATATATATATGGGGGCAATTGGAGTGAGGGTGAAAGGTATCGAGTTTCTTTTTCCTTTTTACAGTCTGCATACATACGACCATCTTGTGATCATGGATTACCTGAATGAGCTAATTGGTGCTAAGTCATTTTTTAGAGAACATCTTAAAGACTAGTAATAGAATGTGTGTGTGTGTGTGTGTGTGTGTGTGTGTGTGTATATGGAGGCATAAAATTGAGTACTAAAAGAAGGGACATGCACTTAATGAGCACGTACAATCGAACAATCCTCTCCAGAAATAATTTCTGGAATACACAACGAGTGTTTGTATACCACTACTACATGTGGGGGTGTTTTAAGACAACATTTAAGACAATTTTCCAATGAATTGTCTTAATTAGAGACAAAAATAAAATTGTGTATCGTCTTAAATATTGTCTTTAAGCGGGTGTCTCAAAATTAGTGTCTCAAACAATTGTCTCAAAATTAGTGTCTCAAACAATTGTCTCTATAAAGACAATATAGAACACATATTATTGTTGTCTCCATAAAGACATAAGCATTATTGTCTTCTAAGAGACAATCTCATTTGTCTACAATTTGTCTCTGTAGAGACACTTTCATTTTTGTCTTTGTAGAGAAAACAAAATTTGTATCTTTTGGACAATAGTTGAGATCAAAAATATATTTTCTCTATAGAGACTATATGTCCATAATTCAAACTATTGTCTCTCTAGAGACGATATAAAAAAATATTTTAAAAAAAATAAAAAATTCATTTTAAATGTTATTTTAAGGTGGTTTCAACATTTCAAGTTCCCAAATAGTGATTTGAATTACCTTATATCTCCATTTTTAATGGAAAGAAAAAGAATAAATTCAATTTTTTTAAAGCTAACAACTGTCTTTTTAAATCTAAGTGAAAAAACAATTTTCCAAATTACTTAAAAATTCCGGAAAGAAACCTTGAAAATAATAAGGCATCACACTTATATTCGCTGAAAATAAATTCATGTCATTGAATTTGAACATGCAAGATCCTCATTTGGAACTTCATTTCATGATTATTGTGAGGAAAAAGAAAAATGTACAATAGTTATCCATATTACAAGAGAGTTTAATCTCTAACATTTAAATCGAAAAGGTCGAATCACATTAAATGTTGGAAAAATAAATTCATATCCAGTGGTTAGCTCCACAATTTAAACACCTTTGTATAATTGGAATTGGCTTCATTGATAACAAAAAATAGAAAAAATTTATATGCATTCAAATCTACAATTGATTGCCCCATTTACACTTAATTTAAGTGTTGTCATAACATAGATCTGTGTTAAATATCAACCTCGAATTAGTGTTAAAAATAAGCCTGAAATATGTGTTAAAAATCAACCTCAAATCAGTTGTGTCATGGCATAGATTTGTGTTAAACATCAGCCTCTAATCGACTCCATAACAAGTTGAAGTTGCAAAGAAGTCCATATCACTAGTTTTTTTTTCCTGGGAAGTTAAGCGTTTCTTGGAGGCACAACAAACCACCCATCCTTCTTCCTGTTAAGAATAAAATATCAAATTTATATAAGGAAATTTTTATACTATTTCTCAACCATTGCAAGAGAGCTACTTACTAAAATAAAATAAATGAAATAGTTCGCACCTGGAAAAAAAATATAAAAAAAATTGTGCACTTTTAGTATTTCTTTCATTATCACTTGCCTTGTGTTTCCTAATTCCTCAACAGTGTCTAGTACAAACTCAAATGGTAGGCCAGAAAATAGGTTTTTTTCTTGAGATGGAGTACAGAAAGAAAAATAATATGCATATGACTATGTTGAAAACTACAGAAGTCAACAAAGTTGCAATATTCATGGCTTCTCAAGGTATTTAAATGTTCTTTCCTCTTTCTCATACCTGAAACCCAACAATATGAGAGATAAAACAAAGGTATATCTTCCAAATAGAAAAATAGAATAAACCTGAATAAAACAGATTATTGTTGGCAATCATGGAGCACCGTTGATTTACCTCAGTGACAATCTATCTAGATAAGTTTCCATGTCAATCGGAAGCCACTTTGGAAACTCATCAGGGATCCAAGAAAATGCAAACCAGATTTCATAGATGACTGAAGTAAGCCACATTCCATATGCATTGATCTCTTCAATAAATTTCCTGTATACAATATTCTTCATCTTTTGTTGGATTCCATTTCCCATCGTACTCGCTGGTTACCACAAATCGAAACTGGAGAGCACCTCCTAGTGGCTTTTGTATGTCCCAAACAGCCCCATGGTTTCATGTCATATAATGCCACCCAGAAGTATCCACATACAAACACATCACAAGTGAAAAAATAATTAGCATATCAGTTTTCTAAATTCACTTTCACAAATTAATGGCATCGACTAATCTACCTAAGAAACATCCATGGAAACTATGACTGTCTAGCCTCCTTGGTACAGAAATTGCACATCAAGATAGTAAGGATACTCACTACTTTCATCCATTCTAACCACCATATTTTGGTAGTTGTAATGGCAAGGGACCTTTTTCATAATACCCAATCAAGTTTCTCATGTATACACTTAGAGACACTTATGCTCTATTTGTATGATACATATATTCTTTTGCTAATAAGATAAATGTGAAAATTTAGCATATTTTCATCATTATCGTGTAAAAGTGTCGAATTTTATATATCCATAGAGGCCTAGGTTGTCCATCAAATTTCAAAATATTGCATTGGTTCAAATTATTTGTATATCTTTTATACTCGATATCTATAATCCCATCCTTGATAAGCTGGGAGCCCTTATCAGCAATTTCCAGGCTTGAGAATATGATCCGAGATACTACAAAATTTGTTTGGTTATTCTGTGTGAACTCCACAACCACTATCATTGTCCCTGACTTGCTGCATAATTTGGGGTCTGTGCATCTTATCTGCAAATTCAATAGATATTCATACAAATATCATTTCCCTTTTCGTCATGAAGAAATATGAAAGTGTGGAAACATGGTATTAAATTTTAAATATGTAATATGTCAATAAGCACTATGCCATATTTGTAGGGCTTGCCTGATAGCATGTGCTATACCCAACACCATTTCTATAGAGATTGGAACTAGCAGCTCCCAGATTGCCACCATAGATTTTTGTTACAAATGATCTGTATCCACACGAAACGGAATTGGAGAGCACCTCCCGGTGGCTTTTGTATGTCCCACACTACCCCATGGTTGTGTGCCATATAACGTAACCCAGAAGTATCCACCTATAAACACATCAAAAGTAACAAAATAATTAGCATATCAGTTTTCTAAATGCACGTTCACAAATTAATGGCATCGACTCATCTACCTGAGAAATATCCACGGAAACTATGTCTGTGTGGCTTCCTTGGTACAAAAATTGCACAGCAAATTGGAAAATTTTTATGAATAGGAAACAAGCATAGGAAAACATGACTAGAAAATCTCCACAAAGAGTTTGTGGTTCTAGACAATCTTAACAACGTTATGTTTATTGTTTATTTTGTGACAGGTATAAGAATCTGTTTATTTTAAAGAGAACAACCTCTACGAGGAAGTCTAGAGGGAAATCTTCCAAATACTCCATGTCAAGCTGTGAAGTGGAAATACCAAATGTCACAAATGGAACTATATTGGGTTGGAATAACAGGAGAGCTCCACTTAAATGGAGAAGAAAGTTATTTGAAAATGCATGTGGTGCCGAACTGTAGAAATTCTTGGGAACTACTGCAATATTACAGAAAAACAACAGTTCAATGGAAATCTCATGAAAAAGAGTCCATGAATAGTTTCAATGATGGAAGTATGATGTAGGGACATCGTTATTTTCTTTCTAAAAGTTTAGAAGTGTCACGTAGGAGTTTGATTTTAGGAAATTAGTTGTATCTAAATAATGAATTTTCTTTACTGCCAAGTGGAGCTCGAGATCATTTGGAGGGTTGAGAGTCATCCAACATGTAACACCATGTATGTTTTAGTTTAGGAAATAATGGTTGATTTTATTTTCTTCTATTTTAGTTAATATATCCTCTTTATTTGGATCTAGATTGAAGAAGTATTTTTTGTATTTGCATTCCTGTAATTCAAAGTAGAAGGGGATGTGTGTCACCGGACATGTGTGGAGAGAATGGATCGAGAATTTGAGGAGAATTTCCTCTTTCTATTTCCTCACTCTAAGTTAATAAAGTATATTTTGTAAATATTATATTTCATTTCGTTTTACTGTTGTTGGGAAAAGAGAAAAAGAGGAAAAACAGAGTAGGTACTCTGTACGTGGGAAAAAACATCCATGTTTTGTTCTATGTAGCCTATTCTCTTTGCAAAGTGTTTCATATGAATGCTTTACAAAAAAATTGCTATGCATAGTTCTATTGGTCCATAACATTTTCTATGAACTGCATTGGATTTCTGGGTGTGTATGTGAATGTATTTTGAAAGGTATTAAGTGGAACATTGAGAAAAATCACATTGTGTCCCACCCTCGATAAGTTGCGAGCCCTTATCTGTGATTTCCAGGCTCGAGAATTTGCTCCAAGATACTACAAAATATATTTGGTTATTATCTGTGAAGTGCACAACCACTATCATTGTCCCTGACTTGTTGCATAATTTGGGGTCTGTGCATCTTATTAGAAAATTCAATAGATATTCATGCAAATATCATTTCCCCTTTCTTCATGAAGAAATCTGAAAGTGTGGAAACATGGTATTAACTTTCGAATATGAAATATGTCAATAAGCACCATGCCATATTTGTAGGGCTTTCCTGATAGCATGCGCTACACCCACTGTCATTCCTGTAGAGACTGGAACTAGCAGCTCCCAGATTGACACCATAGAGTTTTGCTGCAAATGATCCATATCCAAAAGATAGCAGAAAGATCATAAGAGGGAGGGGTAATGGTCAAAAAATTCCCCAAATTTCCAACTAACCTGTAGTTGTATTTTCCAAATCTGCCTAAGCTCAGTACTGCAAGACCATTCAATGATTCAGATCATAACAGTGATTGATTTGATTAACATGAGCTAATTTATACATTTTAGAAAGACAGTTGTTTGAATTGGATTATTATCTATGAAATTTCTAAAATATTCTAGAATCTGTAATCGCTCAGTTTAAAAAAAAACACATACATTGAGCCAGTTGTGCAATATTCTTCATGGATGTAGACTATTGGTATTTGTTGTAGTATGCCACCATTGAATTGTTCATGAAGAAACTCCACCTTGGTGACATAACAGTCCATTTTCCATAACTTCACTGAATATTGTAGCAACAATGATATTTAAATTTCATTTCTAAGTATAAGAAAACAAGTAACTTACAAAGTGATTAGAAAACACTTCAGAGTTAGAAACTAGGGTAGAAACTATTACAAACACAAGTTGGATTTCTTTTATTGTTATTTAATTCACATTCAGATAACACATTCCACTGAATAATTTAACAAACCTATAACTAATGATGGTAGGTCCATTCAATTGGATCTTGTCCTCCTACATAGTGATTGAATGGTAGCGCTGCCTTGTACACTGTATGATCAAGAAGACTTTTTTTTTTTAATATAAATATATCTAGAGAAGTGGGTGAGGCACTCTGTAATGGGAGATATTTAATTGTTAAAGATGGGAGAGATACCCCAATTTTATGCTCTATTTGTAAGATAGAGATACTCTTTTTCTAATAAGACAAATGTGAAAATTTAGCAGAGTTTCATCATTATCGTTTAAAAGTGTCGTATTGTATATAGCCATAGAGGCCTAGGTTTTCCATCCAATAAAAAAATATTGTATTGGTTCAAATTATTTGTATATATTTTATACTCGATATCTTTAATCCCACCCTTGATAAGCTGGGGAACCCTTATCGCTGATTGCCAGGCTTGAGAATGTGCTCTGAGATACTACAATTTTTTTTTGGTTATTCTGTGTGAATTCCGCAACCACTATCATTGTCCCTGACTTGTTGCATAATTTGGGGTCTGTGCATATTATCTGCAAATTCAATAGATATTCATACAAATATCATTTCCCTTTTCTTTATGAAGAAATTTGAAAGTGTGGAAACATGGTATTAAATTTTAAATATGAAATATGTCAATAAGCACTATGACATATTTGTAGGGCTTGCTTGATAGCATGCGCTACACCCAACGCCATTCCTATAGATATCAGAACTAGCAACTCCTAGATTTCCACCATAGAGTTTTTCTACAAATGATCCGTATACACAAGATAGCGGATAGATTGTAAGAGGGAGGGGTGATGGTCAAATAATTCCCCAAATTTCCAACTAATCCGTAGTCGTATTTTCCAAATATGCTTGAGTGCAACACTGCAATACCATTCAATGATTCAGATCATAGCAGTGCTTGATTTCATTAACATGAGCTAAGTTATACATTTTAGAAAGTCAATTGTTTGACTTGGATTATTATCTATGAAATTTCTGAAATATTCTAGAATCTGTAATCGCTGAGTTTTCAAAAACAAAAACTTACACTGAGCCAGCTCTGCAAGGTTATTCGTGGATGTGGACTGCTAATATTTTTTGTAGTATTCCATCATTTAATTGTTCATGCAACAACTCTGCCGTGGTGAGATAACAATCCATTTTCCATAACTTCACTGAATATTGTAGCAACAATGATATTTAAATTTCATTTCTAAGTATAAGAAAGCGAGTAACTTATAAAGTGATTAGAAAACACTTCAGAGCTAGAAACTAGGGTAGAAACTATTACAAACACAAGTTTAATTTCTTTAATTTTTATTTAATTCACATACAGATAACACATTCCACTGAAGAATTCAACAAACCTGCAACTAATGATTCCAGGTCCATGAAATTGGATCTTATCCTCCTGCATATTGATTGAATAGTAGCGCTGCCTTGTACACTGTATGATCAAGAAGATATCTTTTTAATATATCTATATCCAAATAAGTGAGTGAGGCACTCTGTAATGGAAGATATTTAATTTTTAAATATGGGAGAGATGCCCCAGTTTTATGCTCTATTTGTAAGATATAGATATTATTTTGTTGATAAGATAAGTGTGAAAATTTAGCATAGTTTCATCATTATCGTGTAAAAGTGTCAAATTTTATATATCCACAGAGGCCTAGGATGTACATCAATTTCCAAAATATTGTATTGGTTAAAATTCTTTGTATACCTTTTATACTCGATATCTATAATCCCACCCTTGATAAGTTGGGAGCCCTTATCTGCGATTTCCAGGCTTGAGAATGTGCTCTAAGATACTACAAAATCTGTTTGGTTATTCTGTGTGAAGTCTACAACCACTATCGTTGTCCCTGATTTGTTTCATAATTTGGGGTTTGTGCATCTTATCTGCAAATTCAATAGATAGGCATACAAATATCATTTCCCTTTTCTTCATGAAGAAATCTGAAAGTGTGGAAACATGGTATTAACTTTTAAATATGAAATATTTCAATAAGAACTATGCCATATTTGTAGGGCTTGCCTAATAACGTGCGCTGCACCAAACTCCATTCCTGTAGAGATTGGAACTAGAAACTCCAAGATTTCCATGATAGAGTTTTGCTACAAATGATCTATATCCATAGGATAGCAGACAGATTGTAAGAGGGAGGGGTGATGGTCAAATAATTTCCCAAATTTCCAACTAACCCGTAGTCGTATTTTCCAAATCTACCTGAATGCACCGCTGCAAGGCCATTCAATGTATCAGATCAAAATAGTGCTTGATTTTATTAACATGAGATAAGTTATACATTTTAGAAAGTCAATTTGTTGACTTAGATTATTATCTATGAAATTTATAAAATATTCTAGAATCTGTAATCTCTCAATTTTCAAAAACAAAAATTACACTAAGCCAGTTGTGAAAGGTTCTTCATGGATGTGGACTATTGGTATTTGTTGTAGTATGCCACCATTGAATTGTTCATGAAGAAACTCCACCTT